>JAJOOS010030837.1:0-18302 GCA_029582725.1 Solanum chiquidenum
TCAACACAACGGACGATGGGACTCATCAAGTAATTGTATAAAATAGTTTGCATGGGGTTTTATTACATGGTTATATATGATTTATCACAAATATCTATTTTGTACTTTTTGAGAGTTATTCGGTTGGTTTAGTTTGTCTATTTTGGTGAAATTGAATTCATCTAAGTTGGTTTATGTTCTGGATCCTCGAAATTTTGGTTTAATTACAATAACAACATATGATTTGGTTGTAAACTGAAGTGTCAATTTTTTTTTATATTAAAGTTTAGGTTTCATATGATTTGGTTCGAAAGTATGTTACATTATTGTCCGTATTATAGTTATTAAGTTGGTGTATATAATATAATAATTAGAAAAAAGGTTCATATGTTGATTGGTGGTATCCTAATAAAATATAAAATTGAAAATTTTGAATTGGTATGTGATCTGGTACATATGATGGTATATTTGTTGCTACGAACTGACACCAAACTAATAGCCTAATGTATGTATCAATTTGAAAAATTGAATTGGTATGTGATCTGGTATATATGATGGTATATTTGTTGCTACGAACTGACACCAAGCTAATAGCCTGATGTATGTGTTGGTGTATTTTTTTGTCTAATTTATATTGGTGTATTAGACATATGTTGTTAATGAGTATTTTTGTTATCTGCCACCAATTTATTTTGAATTTTGACTAATAAATATTTGTAATGTCGCAGAAAAGTATCTGAATTTTAAGTTTAAATGAGTGATATGATGTGGACACCAATTATCAAGACTTGATTAATAGTACTATTGCTTCTCAATTAGGTGTGGACACGATCGTTTTTGAGTTGGAACTCAAATATGTTGTGACTGATCCATTCCCACCATTGAAGATTCATAGTTTTGAAAAATACACCAAAAAATCAACTTTAGATACACCAAAGTGTTTTATGTATATTTGAGTATATATTGGTGAATAAGACTTTGTAATGGTTAAATTGAACTTTGTATATGAATTTTTGTAGTAATTATATTAATAATATCTTCATATATTTACAGATCGTGCTAAAATGTTTATGACATGTGTAGTTGTGAAAAATTTCAACATGATGAAATTTTTTATAGTCATGCAATTGTTGCTATCGGATACAATAACAAACATTGTGAAAACTATTGTTCAGCCTATTACAGTAATAAAGATTTTCAAAATATTTATGCAATATCTATTGATATATAGTAGTATATTTAAAAGGTATAAAATAGTAATAATTATTGGTATAAAATAGTATATTTATATATAGTAATAAAATAATTATTGGTAAAATGATGGTTATATAATTGATATATTTTAAAGGTATAAAATAGTAATAATTATTGGTAAAATGATGGTTATATAATTGGTATGTATGTATGTTTATATATTACATGGTTGCATATTTGGTGAAACTACAATGCAGTTATAATTGTGAAAATACTATGCATACAACATACTTGATGAAACCTACATGTTTTTTACCTAGATGAAAATAATGGTAAAAATGTGAGAGAAGGCTTTCCATTAATAATATGATTTGATTGAATAAAAAATTAAGAGAGAGAAAATCAATATATAGAAAAACAAAGTAACGTAAAAGAGTAAAATTGTGGTTGAAAAAGTCAAAAAAAAAGTAAACAATAATTATCAATCCCATAAAATTAGCATATAGCTTTATCAAAAAAGGAATAAACTAATTATGATCCCCAAAAGGTCCACTAAGCCTAAAAAAGGAAAAAAAATAAAAGTAATGAAACATGTGTATTTGAAACTGTTTAGGAGAGAGAATATTTGATAAATATTAATATCCTAATTATACTCCATATAAAAGGATGAAATACTAATAGTATGAGAGAGAAAAATCTGTAAAATAAAATTAAAATAAATACAAAAATTAAATGTTTTATTATGTATGTAATTTAAAATCTTAGTTTGTAATTAAATATAAGTATATTGATATTTTGTTAATAAAAGTCTTAAGTAGTATATTTTAATAATTTTCTCTTAATTTATACTTAGACAACTTAATTAGATTGACTAGCATAATTACAAAGTACAAACAATAAGTTAGCATGACTAAAAATCCTTGTTTGGTCTCTTCTTACCTTAACAAATGTATACCTGTCTATGATCCTTTTTAAATGCAATAAAGAGAAAAAAAATATTTCTTATTAGAATTTTCTCATTTTAATAGTTTAATAGATCAAATTTAAAATATTTTGAAAAAAATCTTAAATGCAAGAAGAACAAGTTATTTCATTATTTTTTTCACAAATCTTTTCTAGTTTGTGAATGGTACTAGATATAGCCTTCCCTCGAGCAATATGACATGTCAAACATTTATAACACTCTAATAATTTAAGGTCGAGATAGTGTTAAAATGTATTGCAAAGCGATCCAAAAATAATTGATATTGATATAATTTGCTTCATTAGTCAATCAAATCATTATGGATACATAAATTGCTTAAACAAAGGTTATGAACCCATCTTTATTAGAAGTAATTCCTTTCCTTACTTATAATTAGAGTTGTTTATGGTTATGATTAAAAAATCAAATCAAACCGCAATTCAAATCAAACCGATTTAAAAATTGATATTTGGTGTGGTTTGGTTTTAAATTTTGAAAATCGATACTATTTAATTTGGTTTTGGTTTTACTAAAAAAATCCACAAAATAACCGAACCGAACCGAGAAATTATATATATAAATTTTTTAATTATTTATATATTGTTCATAAGTAAAATATAAATATTTTTGTCAAAATTAACTTAAGTCTTTAACTTTATCATTTTTAAGCCCAATAATTAAAGTTTAGCCCAACTATTAAAATCCTTAGTCCAAGTCCATCAAAATTCATTATTTTAGTCTTTATTTATCCTACCTCACATCAAATAATCACACTTTCTCTAAATTGAATCACTTTGTTCGTGTAACAATAATTCTAGTATTGTTTAATTGAATCCACAGTAGCTTTCCGATGTATTTTTCATGTATCGAGTGTCTATGTCTATTGAGATATGTATGCCCTAAACAAATTTATTATTTTCAAATCGAAAAAACCCAAAAAATTGAACCAAGCCGAACCAAATCGATAGTTATTTTTTTGTTTGATTTTAGTTCTAGAAACTTCGTAGTCCTATTACACCTCGTTAAAAAAGGCTCCCTTCTTCAAAAATGTCTAACTTAAAGTTCGTTATCAAATATCTTTTGGTTCACCTTATTCTTTCTTGCCTTCCCATGAATTCAACACCACTTCAAAAGGTTGCCCTGTTAAAAAATCTCCAAAATCAATACTTATTTCTAACTCCCCGAAGTATTTCGTCGATTCACCCGAAAAACCTATAATGGACCACTCAATAAACAAAAAATAAATAAAAATCCTCTTCATGACATTTGGCCCACATGGCACATGTCATGTTTGAACAAATAAAATATGACCGTTGCAAAGGAGAGATCTCCTTCTATTCAAAAAACTTGTGACATTTTTTTAACGAGTCCCAAATTGCTCCTCATTCAGCCATTTCTCTCTCTTCTTTCTCTCTCTATATTTTAGGGCATCATATACAGGCAAAAGAGGGATATGGCGATTGCACCGGAGACTCAGCCACAGCAACAGCCGAAGGTAACAATTTTTCTGACCTAATTAGATGAATAGAAGAGCAAAAACTGAGTTTTTTTTCGTGAGCTTAGGGTTTTTAGGAATTTTAACTTATTGAGTTATATGCGTTCTCATTTTGTTCGATTTAAATGTTGCTATGCGCTTGAATTTCTGACAATTTAGTTGAATACCATTTGTTGTAAAGAGTTATTTTTTCTCGATTTTGAATTTAATTGATAGGTATTCTAAACAGAAATGTGGCAATTTTGGGGTGGATCGCTAGTTAACTGAACACTGAAAAAGGATTTAGGGCTGTGGAGTGGATTTTCTCATGGAAAATGTTGGCATGTTGTAGAACAAATAAACAAAATGTACTGGTTGACTTTGCTAAGTTTTGTTTTTCATTTTCCTGGACAGTTATCATGGTTATGAAATTCTAATTTTTTTTATGCTTTAAGTTTACAACAACAATTTTCGTAGTGAAATCCCATAAGTGGAGTCGAGGGAGGGTAGAGTGTACGTTGACCTTACCCGAGACCTCTGGTTAAGAATAATGTAGTACTTACCACTCCGCCATAATCCATGTGTTGATTTATGCTTTAAGGTTTAAGCGATAGAAATGTATGTTCTTCAATTTTTTTGCATAAATTTTCCGTTTTGTATACTGGGTTGATTAGGATTTTTTTGCAGGATTCCTCCGAGGGTGCAGCAGTGGATCAAAAGAGATGGACTCTCAATGATTTTGACATAGGAAAGCCTCTTGGAAGAGGAAAATTTGGTCATGTATATTTAGCTAGGGAGAAAAGGGTTAGTGGATAATTATTAGTTTTAATTACTCAACTACTTATGCTTCACTGGTTTGGTAATTCGGTATACTATTCATCTTCTGAGTTCTGTAACATTGTTTAATGGGAAATTGTTGGGCATCTGATCCTAATTTTCATCCTTCATGGAAATCAAAGTTTTTGGAGTATAAAGGAAAAAAGAAATGTTTTGTGCTTATTTGTATGTCAGCTTAAATTGTGTTGAACTATTCAGATTTTAGAAAGTTCTTAGCCCATTGATCAAATCCTTCCTTAATCTTCATATCTATCCTTCTTCTGTTATTCTTCTTAATTTATCTGAATATACAATTCATGCTACAAATAATAACGCCTATAATAATCTTAGTTGTTTCATGTAAACAGAGCAATCATATTGTTGCACTAAAAGTGCTTTTCAAGAGCCAGCTTAAACAGTCCCAAGTTGAGCATCAGCTTCGTCGTGAGGTTGAAATACAAAGCCACCTTCGACATCCAAATATCCTGAGACTTTATGGTTACTTTTATGATCAGGTAGAATTCTACAGTCTAATGCTTTACTTGTTCAATTTGTGACCTGAGAAGAATTTATAAGAGACTTATTATCACATTATTATTGCAGAAACGGGTTTATTTGATTCTGGAATATGCTGCCAAGGGTGAACTCTATAAGGAGCTGCAAAAATGCAAATATTTTAGTGAAAGGCGTGCTGCAACTGTGAGTTCTTCTCACACGGTTGAACTCTGCCTTATCATTATTGTGGAACCTTGGGATTTCCTGTTATTCTTTTCCTTTTAAAATTGTTGGGAGTCCATTTTCTCTTTCTTTCTTTTTTTCCGTTTTGGTCCCATTCTAGGTAGCCTTGAGTTGAGTTTGAGCAACAAAAATATATAGATCTTTAACACGTTCTGTCATTTTAATATGCTCGCTAATTTACCTACCTTTATTAAATGGATCAAAAATTTACGTATTTGTTTTTGTCATGGGCGTGGAACAGTATGTTGCATCATTGGCGCGAGCCCTCATATACTGTCACGGGAAGCATGTGATACATAGAGATATTAAGCCAGAGAACCTTTTGGTTGGTGCACAGGTACTTATTTTGCATTTTATTGGAGTTTATGTTTTGCTTGCTGCTGTAAAATGGGGCAGAGTTGTTAACTGTATTTTTCATGGTTTTCTACTATTAGGGTGAACTTAAAATTGCAGACTTTGGTTGGTCGGTACACACCTTCAATCGCAGACGCACTATGTGTGGCACTCTAGACTATTTGCCACCTGAGATGGGTACGCACATTGTACTTGATGTAACTTAATGTTCTCATGGCCCGATGCAAATAATCTCCTCCAAGTTCATCTGTGCTTTTCACATGGCCTGCTTGATTTTGTTAAAAGCAAGCCTAACTGAATTACATGAGTGTGATGGTTGATTGCTGAATATTGCAGTGGAAAGTGTGGAGCATGATGCAAATGTGGACATTTGGAGCCTTGGCATTCTCTGCTATGAATTCCTATATGGGGTGCCTCCATTTGAAGCAAAGGAACACTCAGACACATATAGAAGGTAAACTTTCTCAGCAAATGGAAACTATTAAGAGTTGTTCTTTATACAACAAATGTGAAACTGAAAAGGTAGAAGAGAGAAAAATGTCCCATTGGTTTTTTATTTAGCTAGCAAAACAAGCAGGCCTAAAAGAAACAATAAAAGAATTATGAGGAGCCGTTTGGCCATGAATAAGATTTTGATATTTGGAGGAGATTATTTCAACTTCAAACTTGATATAGAATTTGAAGTTTGAAAAACATGTCTTAAGGAGTTTTCAAGTTTTTACTCAGTGAACTTCAATTCGTGTCTAAACACAACCTTAGCTTTCGTATTCTCTTCTTCAAACTTAACTTCAAATATTACATTTTCTCAAAATCTCAACCAAATCATGTCCAAACGCCACTAAGTGTCGTGGTTTGTGATGACGTTACACAGGATTATACAAGTGGATCTAAAATTTCCTTCCAGACCGGTAGTCTCATCAGCTGCAAAGGATCTTATTACTCAGGTTAGTTTCAAAATTATTCAGCTACTTTTCAGATAGGCTACTATACTTATGTTTCAGCTAGACTAATATTATGTGGCATAGCAGATGCTAGTCAAGGATTCTTCGCAACGTTTGCCCTTGAAGAAGTTACTTGAGCATCCTTGGATTGTGCAGAATGCAGATCCTTCTGGTGTTTATAGGGGTTAATGGATACATCTTCTTGCAAGTTCCAATCATACTACATTCTTTTATATTTTTCAAGAAGCCTTTGATATCTCAGATAGGATAGTTCATTGTCATGTAAAATGAGAGGAATTACTTTACGAACTGTAATGAAAAACATTGTCATGTAATCACATTGTATGAATGCTGATCTGTGTTGCTTGAAAATGAGAAGAATTACTTCTCCAACTGTTTATTATGTAGCTAGTAAGTCATTTTACCATTCTCCTAGGTGTCTCTGTATCTTTCTATATTAAAGTTAACTTGGTTTTAACTGGCAACTCGACACTTCGTTTTGGACGATCATGTTGGTTAACCAGCCATATCTTTATACAGTTATACTTGGAGAACATGTCGTAGATCTTGACCCCATTTGGATTTGGTATTCTTCTAAAAAATTGTGCAAATATGTCACTTCAAAAATTATTTTCCCGAACAGAAGTTTTGACTTTGAAGTTTGTAGTGGCAACTAACTTCAGGTAGGTACTTGTTACCTACCACTAGCAGAAGTATTGAGTAACTCTATTCCTCGAATATTTCGTAATCTTACAAAACAACACATTACACATTCATCTAATATTTGCAATAACTTGAAATTTTAGACTAGCATCTAGCATTTCCTCATAGTATTTTTAATTTGCTCGAAACGATCATTACAAGCGAAATTGAAGGGGAAAAAGTTATTTATGTCCCAATAAGGAGTTCTTTTTTCCTGCTTGTATTGTCAAGAGAAATTGAAAGGGAAAAAAAGTTATTTACGTCTCAATAAGAAGCTCTATTTTCCTGATTTGTGTTGTTTCACTTGAGCTGAGGATCGTCCAAAAGTAACACGTCTTCACAAGATAAGGATAAGATATTTGTACATACCATCCTCCCCAGACTAGATATGTTGTTGTCGTCGCTTAGGTGAGTCTAGTCTTGGTGGGTGTAACTCAA
Organism: Solanum chiquidenum; assembly: GCA_029582725.1. Taxonomy (NCBI): domain Eukaryota; kingdom Viridiplantae; phylum Streptophyta; class Magnoliopsida; order Solanales; family Solanaceae; genus Solanum; species Solanum chiquidenum. The sequence continues at coordinate 7,601 of JAJOOS010030837.1, forward strand.
AGAAAGATTAGGATGGTCCCACTAATGTCCCCAAAAGGGACAATTGGTTAAAAATCTGCATCTACTTCTGATTTCTGCCAAAATATTGGACTATTTTAGATCTCAAAAAACCATCCAGCCACACACAGTTCATCATTTATGTGCATAGCAAATGTTCTCACTATTTAAATTTATTACAAAATATTTTATAAAAAGATGTATAATTTCACTTCCAGAAATTAGGACTCTAGATGAATTAGGCAGAAATATATCTGTTACTCCTGCCAACATCTGATGCAGAAGATCCCAAAACCTTCAACAAATAAGTTCCTAGGACTGTTTTTATAAGGCACAATGGTAAGCAGCAAAAGCTTCAAAGACAACAAGAGAACCACTGCACAGGCAAATGATTACAACAGAGTTACTTCAGTGTCGCGCCAAGTTCGTAATTACTGTATCAGTGACCTGAGTTCTCATGTACATTGTTATCCCCATCCAACAGTTGAGTTTGTGGCTGCTCCTCCTTTTTAATCTCTTCAATGTCTTTCACGCGCAAGAAGCTTGGCTGATTGGTTGACGAAAGAAGACGTGCCCACATCCTGTCAGTTATAACCACCATATTTTGTTTCTCGGTAATACGCTGCAAACAAAAATGTCGGTTAAACTTAAACTGTTAAAACATATATGATTGTGCTTCCACGGAGATCAGAACTCAATGGCTTTAAACCTTCATAGCAAATCAAATGTGCTTTTTGAAGCCTGAAAAAGCTTGACAAAGTTGGTGATGAAAGGAGGTGTTAAATAGAATATGCTTGGACTTGTAACTGTGGTGTAAACCATGGCAATGACAGCTTTGGTTTTCAGCTGTGGAGATGCTCTTATTTAACATCATAGAAATGCATCTTTTATCAACAATAAGAACAAAATTATCCAGTGACTGGGTTAACATGTCGAATGTCTTTCCTGGAATGAGGAAAGCTTGACAAAAACTAAGCAATGAGTCCAGATGGATATGACAGAAGAACTGATCATAAAGTAGAAGAATGAAAGAATTTAAGAAACAGTTGCACCCTTGACCTAAAATGAGAGTTCCCAACCAGAACCTGATAAAGAAAAGCGCATAAAATGCCAGCACGATGTTCTAAAAGGCACTTGTAACTTGTGAGGTATGTCTTCACATGTGCAGATGTGCTTAGAGAAGAGGCAATTCCTAATTGTCTCGAGGCAGTCAAATTATATGAAAAACTGTTGACATTTTTGTCTTTTACCCATTCTCATGCGTCTTATGCCTGGGTACTTTTCCTCATGCAAAAAGAGGATGTTGAATGGGTAAGTTAATATGGGATGTGTATTAGTAACAAATATTGTATGATAACAATTACTTTTGCCCAAACTCCAGAGCTTTTGAAGGGAATGTGTAAGGCCGAGAATGTCTCAAGGGTGAATGGCCTGTGGATCTCAACTACAGTTACTATTTTTGTCATCTTAAGCTATTTACTTAATAATAATGGAAAAAGTCCTCATAAAAGATGCCCAAAACCATGATATAAAAGATCGGATTATTACACTAATGTTTTTTGGGGGGGTGGGGTGGGGGTTAAACAACATAGAACTATGAGAGGTACAGGTATGGAAATTCTCGAGATTATTTCCATTGAAAAGACAAGTCAATGCAGAACTACTTACATTGAATGGAATATAAGTCTGGCGACCATTGACAAGTCCTGAGGTGAAACCTGTGTAGCCTGCCATTGCTCCATGAACACAACTTTGAGCAAGAAGAGTGCAATATACATTATCAGAGGCATTACTTGGAACAGCACGAATCATGTAAGTCGGATCTGAAAAAAAAAACAACGATTAGCTTGATATATTTTGCAACAAATCCACTAATTAAGACGGTTGAAATTTCTTACCTATATATTTAAGAGTAATGGGCATCTTAGGTTTTTTGGCAAAATGATCCTACAAGAAAACAAAGTGGTGAGTATAACAGAATACAAGACCAAATAGTTCCTCTCTAACTCAACTCAACCATGACATTTCCGTGGACTCTTTAAGAATAACTACACACCATGTTGACAGTTTTAGCCAGAGGTAATGTCTTAATACTGACATTGGGAAATGTAAGACTTCAGCAGATTGCTCATCAAGGGTGCTTTGCACCATGAAGTTAGAAAAAATTTCATCTTTGTAATACCATAAAGCAGAACGTTCAACAAATATTTGTAGTTACAGCCACTTAACATCATTTACACCAACACATTAGGCAGTTTTGATAGATAAGTAGATAACAGCAATACATTTAAATATATAAACATAGCACTATAATGCGTTAGCTATTTTCTTACCATAACAATGTCTTCATTAGAGGCATATACCTATTAGTGATGTTGCAGTTATTATTTGGTAAGAGTAATAATGTGGTACAAGTTCTTTCATCTTGATTAAATCCTTCTTAAATGGATACTTCCCATCTTTCTAGAAATAGGGTAGAAGTTGAATGTCATACTCCTTCAGTAATAGGATTTAATTTGACACTGATCTACACGCCGAAGTGGAGACAAACACACTTACAGACAGACGAATGGAGAGATATTTTTGAGTTTAACAATATTTTTAAAGGAGAACTCCAAGAGTTACAACCATTACCCTGATTTTCTGGGAAATCCACAAACCAACATCCTGGAGAAGCTTGTTCCCTGAAGCATCTTGTTCGTTTTTGGCATGCGCATTCTCTTCTGCAAGAAGTTCTTGCCCTGCTCCTTCGGCTATAACAATAACCATGTGCCCATTTTCTTTGAGCCGTTTTTCAATGTATTCGAAGAGTCCACCATCTCCTTCAAGATAAAAGGGTGACTCTGGAATTAAACAGAGATCAACATCTCTGCTCGCCAAAGTGGCATACATTGCGATGAATCCTGCAACAAAATTCCAGAAATTTGAACTAAGCCAGGAAAATTTAACTATAAGCATTGGAAAAATAACTTTACAGGGCATTGTTACTGAGATATCACTACAAATATTATAAGCTATTCTCCACATCAAAATGATTGTCCTAGAGCTTAGATAAGTGACCTTATTATTTATTACCATTATCTAGTTTGCATCTACTAACTCAGAAGCAATAATTTTTTAAGAGCAAAATTTACCGACACTGTGCAAGAGATGTTATGCAGCAGAGATGGACAACAAATGCTCTCCATGACTCATGAGAACTTGGAAAAAACTTGTCATAACTAGCCTATTGGCAATGGGTTAATAAGATTTCAAGGTCAAAGTGCACAATACCACTATAGCGTCCCATTAGCTTCACCACACCAATACCATTTTCAGCACTCTCAGCTTCAACATGAGCTGCATTTATGGCACGTTGAGCCTCCTCTACAGCAGTATCAAAACCAAATGACTTGTCGATAACCTGAAAACAGAAAAAAGTTTTATTTTCACAGACCAGAAGCCAAAAATGAAGAGCTCAATTTGGCTCAATCAAATAAGAGATGGTAGCCCAAGCTGAGGCTTTTGAAGACATAATAAAAAGTACTGTGCTGCGGAATACATTTATGTTTCTCATTTACAAGAAACATCAAACTGTATTTCCTGAGATTATTTAAACTGTTTATTTAATGGAAACAAAAAAAGAAAAAATCAAGTGGTGCTGAAGAGAAGAGAATTACAGGGATATCATTATCAATTGTCTTTGGGATCCCAGCAACAATTACTTTGAGACCACGCCGCCTGATTTCCTGCAAAATGGCAGTAGGATTGTTCTTATAAGCTTGCCAGAGGATAAGTACTCTTCCACCAACCAAAGTATTGAGAATACCCAAAAGTCAAAACAAGGACTATATCATCAGTCAAAATCAGATGCAAAAGGTAAAGCATATAAAAATGGCTGCTTCGTATTATTGGAAAAAAATGATCAAAAAGCACTTTGCAACCTGATATTTAAAAATCATACTAAAACCACATGAAAATTTCAAGAGAATAGCAAACCCCTGGAAACTATTAGGTCGATATGCAAAAGCCATCACAGTCGGACAAACTTAGTACAATATATAGGTATATATACTATCCACGAGCTTAACTGATGTATGCTAAAGGAGGATTAAGATGATGTAAACATGTAATACAGACTGTCACAGATAGCATAATTCAAGAGACTGTTAAGTGATTATATCACCTCAACGACCTAATAAAAGAATTGGTTTTCAAAACTCTGAGCAGAGTGCTAAAAAGCTCAGCAAGACAATACAATCCATGAGCACCTTGTTGCCCTCAAAATGAAACTATTTGAGCTGGCATCTTTAAAATCTTGAAGCTGGAATTTGCAGGAAATAACATACCTCGTATATTACAGCTGCTCCTTTCTGAGTTCCATCACCACCGATTATATAAACCTTACCAGTAAAAAACACAAGTTATAGCCAGCGGAAATTTATTGAGTGACAAAACCACACTCAAGACATTTTGCAGTGAGATAGAAGATTTGCCTCGGAGGACACTGACTTCTGGTATAAACAGCAAGTTCATCCCTGAAGATCATATATTTTGTGACAAAGCTAAAATTCTATTCCTAAACCCCTTTTCTCCCTCTAGCTTCTTTTCCAGATAAAGTCTTTTCCATGAATACAACAAGCATGCTAACAGAAGCTCAACTTTCTTTACCCCCAAAGAAGATTCTCATGACCAGTATAGTTCCTTCTTCATTAATAAGCAGCTTTTGCAAAAGGTTGAGAAAATCATAGCTTGAATGGTGAGAGCTGAAAACGGAAAAGTATTTTGCCAGTTCCGACACCTATTTATGGATGGACAAATTATCTAAAAGAAAACTTGTTTATGGGCAATCTCGCACTAGAGATACCTGATTAATTCCACGGTCCTGTATGCTGTCAACAATCTTTGTGGTATCATGGCCTCCTCGTGATGATCCAAGAATTGTACCACCGCGTTTATGAATGTCATTAACAGTCTTTGGTGTCAAATTGATGATATTCTTGGAATAGAAACCCCTGTAGCCTCCCTTTTGAAAAAGAAATACAGTATCAGCTGCCAATCAAGTGCAATATAAAACTTTTCCGAGAGGAAAATGTGAAAACAGAATAAAAGAGGCCATATCAATCTCCAATTGTCAAACATTTATATTTAATAGCCAAAAATGGTTCAAAAACAAAACAGCAACAAGAATCTGTTTTACAATCTAAACTTGCCAGTGATGCCACACAAAGCCAATTGGTGTCCTTGTACTAGATGCTAACTTGAGGTTGAGTTAGACCCAAGGTCTAAGCAATTTGAATTATGTCTTAAGTTTCTTTAAGCATTGTCAATGAATCAATAAGATTCAAGATATTTTTTATCGAAATTATCACCAGAGTCCTCCATCTCACCCCCACCTCCTTATAGGTATTCTATTCAGAATTGAAGCAAACTGATGCTATAGAAACTTAACAAGGATTACAACTTTATATCACTCAAAAGTTCATCTTTCTATCTACCTCACTTACGTTGTCTTATTACACTTCCCACAAAGCAGTGCTACCTTCTTTTTCCATAATTGTGAGACATGGATAGAAGATGTCTTCTGATTTTTTTTTTCTAACTCCAGAACTAGCAACCGATTGCGCTAGATTATCATTTCCTAGATAGAAGATTTGACCATGAATTGAACGGGAACTCCAGAATTGGCCTCTGATTCCTCTGGATTCTACGGTTAGTGGATTCAACATGAATACAGAAGCATTATATCTCAATGTTTTGATACAGTCATCATAATTCACCTTCATTCTTTTTCAGTAAGGGAATCCATGAATGGCTCTGTGTACCACAGGCTTAATAGTGAAGTACTGAGCTAATAGTTTGAGTCTTACAAATTGCTCTAATATTGACTAAGGAAATGGTCAAGTTCTTTGAGCACATGATGCAAATCACCTGGGGGGGACTCTGCATGTTGCAAGTCTTCACTTAGAGAAGTGGTGCTATTTGATCTAGTCCTACAAAGTCTTTACCTGCTGAAGTTAATAACTGATCTAATGCCAAAAACATTTGCAGCAAAAAAAATAATTGAGCAGCCAGCTTTTAAAACTGTGATAAGTTATGAAATAACATAGGCACATGACTGTACAGAATCCATTGTTCATCAATATGGAATCAAGTACGAACAAATAGTGACTGCACCCCTTTGCTACTAACTGTGCATGCATCAATCACTTCCCATATGAGGCAGAATGCCTAAACAAGCATAAAAGTTGAAGTTCAAACAACTTACATCGATACCAAAGACTTTGCTGACCCCATACATATAATCAAGGCTATGTACAATCTCTCTGATTACTGTGTTTAGCCCAGGGCACAAACCACCACAAGTTACAATACAAGCACGAACATCATCCGAACTGAAATAAACCTGAGCAACAAAGAAGCACGCTTCTCAGTGAGTTCATACTTTTACTGATTGATGAAAAAAGAAGAAGAAGGAGAATTGCTCTTTCCAGAGGAAAGTACATAGTACATACCTTCTGACGTGGACCAGCACGCCGGAAATGCACCCCTCTGGGACTGTCCTTGTGAACAACAACCTGGAAAGAGACTTAAACATTACTTCAATGAGGGGGAGGGAGGATACAAGTTTCCTTGTACCTAGATGGAAAGACAAGCTAGCGTAAGAATATAAAGATTATGAAGGGCTCATTCCATGAAAGAGAATTTCACGCTTCTTCACTGCTATATCATCTTAGAAACTACTGAAAAGACTAAAGAAATGAAAAGGAGAACAAAGTACTGCTTTTAGGTTGGTCAATCTATAAGAAGAGATCATATGAAAAACGTAACAGATTCTTTCAATTCTTTGGGCCACTGGCCATTTGCCAGGAGTTTTGGGTTTAATACCGTTTCTTTCAGGGGTGCTGACCCGCAGCGAGGTAGAGATGACCAAGTGACATGTGGAATATGGAGACGACAATAGCATGCCATGGAAGGAGATAACAGGTGGAGTCAACGACCCACTAAGACTAACCTATCTACAACTACATCCCCAAGCGGCAGTCAAACGGAGGCATGAATGCGAGATGCCAGCGGAATGATCAGCCGGACATTCTGAAGAGCCAGAGCATGTTCTTATTTTCATAAGTTAAGATTTAATTAATAAAGGTACTAAGATGGTACATATTACAAAAGATCAGCATCTATCACTAACATGAAACTACAGATCTCTTATCTCTTTTAGGAATTCCATGTGTTGCTCCCTATTTACCATAATACTCCTTTTACACATAAAAAACAGATTTAATAGACACCTATTCTTAATCATATCAGCATGTTCTTTTTTGTACCTTTCAGCTATATTATGGAGTAAATTCTCAAATTTTTGACATATACCTTGATTTTGTTTATCCTTTAAGCATTCCATTTCGATGCTTAGACTCTGGTTCCTGAGATGACATTTGTGGCAAGGGTGGAATAACAAAGTGTTCATATGTTATGCAGAACCACTAGATATGTCAAATTCAACAAAATATGGGATCTTTATTTTTCCAAAAAATAGATCGAACTGTAATGGTCCTCTACTCTAGCTTTCAAGTTATTCCTATTAGTACATTCTTTGGATCACCTGCACTCCCAAGGTAGCAAAATAGAGAATCCTAAGCCCTGCTTTCTCAAGACTCTATGTAGTCAAATGTAATTTGTCTTAGTATTTCTTTGAACATTGAAACGAAGATGGGTATAACATTTTCTTCTTTGCAGAAAATTTTAGTCCCATGGAATAAGTAAAGAAGCAGGACTCACCTTTTGGGGGACAGTATCATCCATGTCAACAAAGTACTGCCTGAAACCACAATGAAAGTTCATAACTTGTTATGGATGAAATGCATATATAATTAACTGAAGCATAACAAAAGAATTTTTGGTGATCGACTCACTTCACAACTGAATATGCAGGATTGGACCGCAATGGATTGTCATAAGTCTGACGTCAAGCAACAAGATGTAAAAGAAGTTCAATTAGTAAATATCAGCATCCAGCACAAGAGACATAAAGGTTGGCAGTATAGAAAAGATAATACCTATAAGAGCCAAAATTGAACCATTTATTGAAACACTTAAAAAGAAGGGGGGGGGGGGGTAGAACAAGAGGAACTAGGATAGTATGTCACAAAAGGTCACATGCCAGCATCCACGATATTTAAAGTGACGACAAACTGGTTCCCTTCCAAAAACAGAATACAGATGGAATGAGCTTCTCCAACCATGTGATTGAATTGAGAACAAGAAAGAAAACAAAGGAGAGTCATGGAAAGGATATGGTTTTTTTAGGATTAGTTTGTGGACAGAAGGATGTACGAATACTTGTCGGTCCAACAAAACCTGAACTTAGCACTTGTGTTCAAAACGAAATTGAAGACATCACGAAACGTTTTGTAAAATGAATGAAAGTTCACACATATAACGGTTCTCCATTAACAACTGAATAGAATACAACAAAAGTCAATGCATATTCACTTGATGCCTCTTGTTTACTGACACAAAATAAAAGATTTAGATAACATCTAGCAGCTGCTGAACACCAAATTGTAGGTGCCCCAAAAACATCTTTTACATAAATGCCAGTTCAGACAACTTATCATCCTCCAACAAGTCAGGATGTCCCCTCATCGAGATAGCTATGAACTCCTTCCTTTTGCAGGCTACTTAAAACTTCAAAGCACAAAACTGATATCTTAATTTTCATAAACCTGTTTTGCCTTGCATCTTTTTATAACAAAAGTATCCCAAAGAAATTGAGTAGAAAATCTCCCCCTAACCCCTACGCCCCCCCTACCCTACATACAAAGGGCTTCTGATTCTATCTCTTAGGTTCTGACAAAACTTCATCAGAAGCCCAATAATCATTTCTCCGAGAACTTTAAACAGTAAAAACTAGTAGAAACTAAGCATGAGAGAACATGTGTACTTTATGGATACCATACTTCTGTAACCAGCTCCCCAATTACATGACATTTGAAGTCATCAATAAATTTCAAAAATCTCCAAATATTAGTGTGTTTTCACTTTTCAGTTCACCACAACATAGAACATATTCTCAACTGTTTTCCAAAAGGGAAAGAAAATGACACTGTACATTTAACCAAAAATCCATTTATTCCAGCTTCAAAAGATAACAACCCCATCTCTCTACCCTCCTTCACTTAAACACTATATACTCCATTCAACAGCTAACTCATAATGTGCACTTGCCACACATCCCAATGCATAGCCCCAATGAGCTTCTTTCACTCTTTTTTTTATAACGGTGGTGTCCAAGCCAACTTGCTCTCACCTCAACATAAACACTATGTGATTTTTTCTATCTGCCCTAACTAGACTGAGTTACCCGATACATGCTACTGGAGGAAGGTGGCAGGTATCCCATAAAAATAGCTTCTTTCACATTTCTTTCTACATTTTTATGGATCAAGTGAAGGACAAACAACACAAGATGCAATAACTAAACAAACCCAATCAATTAACATTACAAAATGACAAAATCAAACAATTAGAGATTCACACATACAACATCCAAACACAGGCATACTCAAAATCATTCAGAAAGTAAGAGAAAAAAGAGAAAATACAAGAACAATACAGGAAGATCAGGGATATAATCAGTCAAATGAGGAACATCTTCAAGAACATAGCCATAATCTCCTTTCACCACCTTCATCTGGTAATTACTCTCAGTACCCATCTTCCCCAAATACACAAAAATAAAAAAAGATTCCAACTTTCTCAATGGAAATTCAAAAGGTATCTGAAAACAGAATCACAAAAACAAAAAAATACATATATATGTTAAATTTGAGTCAACCCAAGAAAAGAGAGATTTGTATTTTTGGTTCTTGTGAGAGAAGAAACTGGAATATTGTAGTAATAACAAAAACAAGCGTGACAGTACAACACGTGAATTGGAGATTTGTTCTTTCACACGAATCAAAGGAGCAAAAATTAGTCAGAATTTTCAAAGGGGAAAGTGAAAAAAATGATTTTTTTACAGAAAGAGTGAAAACAGATGGATTTGGGAGTTGGTCGGCTGGTGGCATTTATCATATCATTTCAATATTTTTTTTATATAATTACATGTAATTAATAAAAAAGATATTCCTATATATGATTTAGTAGACGGTTGATTATGTATTATTATTATTATGGTATATAAAAAGTGTTACTCTTTTATTGAACATTTTTATTAATCCTTAAATGAGGTTGTTTCTTCTTGTATGATGATACTTCAAAATGATTAATGTGTGTTATTGTATTAAAATCAAATTTATATTTTTCACAAAAGATCAAGTAGGAGTTTAGATATGTGATTTTATTTCATAATTTCACTCGATAAAACTTATCTTTAATTTTGGCATACATTTTTGTCACACAAAACGTTGAACGCAAACTTCTACTTTATTCATGCTGTACCAATATAATATGTGACATCATCGTCGATTTCTCTAGTTCCATGAATTAGAAATTCGGAGATATTTTGAGTGTCAAGTCTCACTTTCATGCTTACCTCATATATCATATTTTTGAATTTTACACTCCAAAAGTCAAATCTTGATCCTACTCTAACTTAAAATTTTAGACTCCAAAATTATCTTCATACCTCTAACTTATCATTAATCCTGAGTCTCTTTCATCAAAATAAATTATAAAAAAATTTATATATCGTAATTAAGACATGTAGTTTTCAAAT
>JAJOOS010030838.1:0-16936 GCA_029582725.1 Solanum chiquidenum
ACATTAATACCATTAGAACATCTTCACATTATAGCATCACACAAACTTTACATATAGCTTCATATAGGACTTTACATATAGCCTCATATAGAACTTTATAGATAGCCTCATATGTGTATAATAATACAACAACATAATAACACTCATATAATGCCCTTCATGGCCTCAATTCACAATAAGATATAACACTTCCACCAAAGGTGGATTCAACCTACCAACAAAAATCAATTCAATAAAGAGGGTTCAAGCTTTCTTACCATAATCCAAAGCCATAGCCAAAATCACCAAAATCCAAGCAATCATCAATACTTCACCCATAAGGCTTACCATCCTTAACTCACCCATCATCAACCATTAATCATGAATAAACATTAAACAACACAAGAGATATCAATACAATTCACTTTACACATAATTCCATCAACTTTGAATTTATAGAAATAGACCCACTTCATAGAAAATTTTAGGGTTTCGTAGAAGACAAGAGTGCATGGAGTAATTCATTGAAAAACCACAAAGAAACATCAATTAATCCATATCCAAATGTTTCAAATTATTTTCATGCAAGAGCCCTTGATAGAATTCAAAAACAAACTTTTCGTCACTTTTTGAAAACATTGCAAAATCTTTTGAAATTGACTCTAGGATGAAGATGTGTCCTACATGATGAGCCAACCTACCTTAGTTTATGAATTCCCAAATAAATTTGATGATGAAATCTTTGAATCCAAACCCTAGTTCCCATTTCTCCTTGTTCCTTGAGTTGAGAGAAAAATATTGAGAGAGAAGAACTTTGGAGGTTTTGATTTGGGTATTTGAGAATAATGAGTTAAAGGAAGGTTTTAAGACTTAAAAATATTTATATTAATGATATAAAACATTTAAAATACACCCCACATGTTAAAGACTTAAAACAAAATTACTTAAAAACCCTTCACCTGGGCAGCCCCGTCAGGGACCACGCTTACTTGGACGGGTCGTGAACGGCACCACGGCTCGTGGTGGTGCCCGTGGTCCCTTGACCAGTGGGCCTCTCCACCATGTCAAGCCCTCAAGGGACCAAGGCATCTTCACGGAGGCTCCCAATCCGTGGTGCACTCCACGAGTCGTGGTGGAGCTCGTGAAGATCAGGCAGCACCTAGGCAAAGTTGCCTTGCCTCCATTGAGACCAAGTGATCTTCACGCCCAAGTATACGGACCGTCTAGGGCACCACTGGTCGTGGTGGTGCCCGTGGTCTTTGGGGCAGTGATCAGCCAACTTGGGACAGCCTTGGCTTTTTGGCTAAGGCTTTCCCATTTTGGCTTGGCTCCTTGTCTAGCGCCCTCAACCAACCTAGGGTAGGTCTCAGAGCATGGAGTCTAACACGTGCCTTGACGTTGACTCACTAAACTCTTTCAACTAGACTTTAAAGGCCAAAACTCAACATTTAAACAAGTTACTAACTTCTAAAACACATGAGAACCTCTAGTCCATCCTATTTCATTTTAGCGTTATTACACAAACTTTATGGCACGACTAATAGAATGACGAAGTGAGACTTTTCTGAAGCATACAATAGCCTCCTATTCATAAAATGTGGTGCACTTCACATTTATGAACAAGACTCTACTAGATGTGGTTTGAGACAATCCAAGAACCATTCTAAACTTTTTGCTCTAATTACCAAGTTTGTCACGATCCAGGGGTACCCCCTAGACGTAATATGGCGTACTTGACCCCGAAGGGGTCTCATACAAACCCTTAGCATAATCATAACATAAGATACTAGAAAAGTACAGGAAAATTTAAAACTTTTTTTAGAACCAATCAATTGAAAATATTTTCATAAGCAAACTAAAGTCTTTACTAACTCTTTGTTTAAAACCATCTATTACAACTCTTGAATAGAAGAGTTGGCACGCAGCCCACATAAATGTCTAAACATAAGGAAATGACATAAAGGAAACATAAGGGGTTTGTCCTCGAAGCTATGAGGACTCACCAATTCTTTAACTCTTCTTGCACCTTAGAAACCTAGCCTCCAATGCAACTCAATCTTCAGAACCCTACATTTGATTAGAATGTAGGCAATATGCATTAGTACAAAATGTACCAAGCATAAAATCTAGCACAACATCATAAGAGCATCTCAAAATGGTTAGTCAACATAAGACATAAGCATAAGAGATAATAACATATTCATATCAAAATCATCATAGTCATAGCATGGTCTCCAACATAAGCTACATATAAACATAAGTCATCATAAGACATAGTTAATGAGCATTGGATACAAATCATAATCATATAAGCATAATAGACGCTTGGTCATCTTTACAATAATAGCACCATTCTCAAGTAACCTTAAAATCAGACATGTGCAAAGCATGGATAGCATCCCATAATACTACCCAAGCCAAGTACCCCTCTTTGGTCATCTTAATAATAGTCCATAAGCATGGTTAAGTCTTAAGTCTTTCTACCATAAGGGCACCATACTCCTAAGTAACCTCAAGACACACTTGTGCAATGCATGAAAGGCATCCCATACTACCCTTCACACTAAGCATAGCCTTAAATTCATCTTAGTCATACTAACCCTCATTTGGTCTCATTATTAGTTTAACTCTCATAACTAAGGGAATCTCTCACCATTAGTCAACTATTGCAAGGAAGGCAACTATGGCACAAGCCTACCTCAACTCATTCCTCTAGTAACCCTAAGCCATACTTGTGCAATGCAATCATAGCATACCATAATATTAAGCATGCTAAGTACCACTTTAAGGTCCTCTTACTATTTCTTCTTGGTTTGGAACCTAGAACACTATGAGGTACTCTCTTAAGAAAATCTAATTTGATTGTTAGGTTGAACCCTAAGAGATAATCCTTTTAGTATGTCTAAGTTCCTTACTCATATGGACCCTATGAGATAATACTTTAAGCATGTCTAAGTCCATTCATACTCTCGAACACTATTAGATACTTCATTAAGTAAGTCTTAGTTCATTTATGCTTTAGAACACTATGAGATACTTCTTTAGTATGTCTTAGTTTATTGGATATGGAGATTGCTACTAGGAACCTTGACTCAACTCATTTGAAGGCTCCCATCTCATGAGACCTAACTTTGGGAAAACCCCACACTCTACACGTAAGAGTTTCCTCTTTAACTTGGATAGTCGTCACATCAACTAGGTGTGGTTCTTCTTTCTACTTGGAGCCCGGACCCTACCTTGTGTGACACTCCATCTCATCTTCAATATCCACTTGAGGCCAAGCATACACCTCAAGATTTACTTGTTAATCCTTGCTTAACACTCATAACTCATGGAAGGATGTCCTTGACAACCAATCCATGTTCAAGTGAATCTATCACTTCATACTTTTAAGCATTCATGAGGTAGGTTAGGTGAGTATAGGCCTTTCACCATAATCTAACCTATTAGACTTCTATTATCTTTTAGACTTTACTCTCAAAGCCTTTTCATCAATAGTTGATCACATTATCTTCACCCTAATGCCCTAGCTATCATGATCACAAACCTTACTCTCAAGGTTTGTTTCTTAATCTCTTGTTTATACATAGATTCCAAGGTATTTTATTCACATATTTCATTACTAGCTGATTCTAGTCTTAATTGATCATAAAGGTTCAATTCTAGCTTTACAAGTCAAGATCAATCATATTCAACAAGGTCTAGTACAATTCATAATTATATGATCCTAACTTTGATCAATTACTACATATGACATTGATTTAGGAAAATTACTCATGAGCCTTCAATTTCACCTCTAATGGCATAAACCCACAAAACATGTAACTTATCAAGAAAAATAGGGTTAACCATAAAATTCACATGATTTCATAATGATATCACAATTCAATGCTAAATTAACCATAAATAAGTATTAACCAACCCTTTGGAATCATACCCAACTATAGCCACACATTGGAAGTAACCCTAGCTTAGATTGGGGTTCTTCTTCACAATTTGGGGATTACTAAGGGGGCTCTATGGTTGGAAGAACCCATATATGAAAAGCTAAACATACCTTAAACAATGCCCTAGCACAAGCTTTCAATAATGGTGCCTTTGTTCTTGATCATGGCTTCAAGCTCTAGCTTCTTCTTCAATGGGGGTTTTCTAGAGAGAGAAATATTTGAGTGGAGAGGATCTTGGGGTTTTGATCTGGGTCTTATGTAAAGTGACTTAAATGGGGGGCTAATGACCTAAAATAGTCTAAATAGGTTAATAAAACTCATATAAAATGACCCCATTAATTAATTAAACGTTTTGGAATTTACTAAACTAATCCTCACTAGGCAGCCATGGTGCCAGGCACCACACCCTTCTTCACAAGCCGTCAAGGGCACCACGGCTCATGGTGGTGCCCGTGGTCCCTTGACCAGTGGATCCCCTCAACCTACCAAACTCCCTCACAACCAAGGCATGACCAGGAGCCTTCCTTTGAGCCGTGGTCATGACCACGGGCCGTGAAATTGTTCGTGGTCCCTTGGCCAGTAGCTATACTTCAAGGCTTCAACTCCCACAAGGCTAAGGGGTCTTCATGGACCACGGACCGTGGTCAAGACCACTGGTTGTAAATGTGGTCGTGAACCCCTTGTGCAGTAGCTTGCCAAGGTTGGGCAGCCTTGGCCCCTTGGCTTAGGCTTGCCCTTTTGCCTTGGCACTTGCCCTTCCCATGCTCAACCAAACTCTAAATGGTCTTCTAAGGTACGAGGTCTAACACGTACCCTGATGTTCAACTACTAAACCCCTCATTCCAAGCACGTAAAGTCTCATCTACAACTCTAATTCTCAACATCACACTCTAGAACCCTAGCTTACGGCCCTAGTTTAGTCTACTAGTTTCCGGGGTGTTACAACCAATGTCATATTGGTGGCCCACTTGGTTACCATTGCTTCCATTCACACTCACACTCTCTGTTTCAAAACACAGAGAAGCAAACCAAAACTAAAAATAAGTAGATTCAACTATGACTAACAAGAACAAAATTCAACTTAACCAAAGAATCTTAACTAGCACCACTCCCCGGCAGGGGCGCCATTTTGATTAACATTTCAAGGACACTTAATCCAATTCTAAGCCTCAATGATCGTTAGTCAGTATAATAACCTAACTAAATGAGTTGGGATCGAATCCAACATGGAGTGGTACGTGTTTAAGATTCAAGAGTAAAGTACGAATATGCTCAAGTCAATCATAGTAATAGACATTATCGAATAAAAACATAATTCAAATTTGGGGGTGACACGAATGTCAACTATTACGGGGTTTGGTTTTGATTTTATCAACTACAGCAGCAACAAACAACACAAAAATAACGTTAACGAAACGGGTTCTTGGGATGTGATTCGATTATAAGCTAATGTAGACATATGGGTGTTGACTTCCAATTTTGGCCCACACAGTTAGTTAATTTTCAAGCTTCTTTGATTTTATATAATTTGAAATAATTATTTATGAATCTTTCGAGACCATTTTCAAGGCAATTTGGTCATTTTCCTATAAAATATATATATAGTCATATACTTATAATATATAGATTTATGTATTTATTACTTTGAATGAGTATTTTGGAAAAATTGTGTACTAAAAATAGAGTTTTAACTAAGTGTGCATTTTATTTCCTCGAAAATCAATTAGAGTACACAACTACTCTTTTTATTTCAAAATAATTTTAATTTCTATGTTAAATGATCAGTTTACATTGTTAAATTTAAGAAGTTTAATAATTAATTAAATACAAATTTATTTCACATGCAATTTAATTGAAATATGGTGAAAGGACCAAGTCCTTCAATCATCCTTTTAAAGATTCATATGGACCAGGAGATCACAAATATTTATGGGCCACATTCTATAACTCAACCCACCAATTCTCTTCCCGACCGACCCAAAATGCAATACCAAAACAACGACCCCTACGCTCGTCTTCTTCGCACAAAACCCAGCAACCCCGAGCTCCATCGAACCCGACCCAGACCTGCATCATCCTCTCCTCTATCCCTTATCCTTTCCGTATGCAAATCGTACAAGAGCATTATTGAACGAGATAGGTGTTACGATCTTAATACCTCAATCATCCTTCTCAAGAATCAAGCATTCTAGATCAATTTTCCGTTTGAATTGGTACTATTTCCAGCTCACGCCTTATCCTCTGGAAGTTTCAAATTACTCGCAGTCCCACATCGATTCTAGGATGTAATTTTCAGATTTCTCAACCCATATAAATAGCCTCATTCTTACTGTTCATAAGGGATTTTTTGGAGACCAAAGAGTACCCTAAAAGTTTTGGGAATTCTTGGTTCTATAGTTTAAAAATTTGTGGCTTTTTGTGGTTGTTTTAGCTTAAAGAGGTGGTGGAATTGTCTCCGTCCAACTTGTCATCCAGTTCGCTGATCGAAAAAAGGTAAATTCTTTCTTAGCTTTGTTTTTGTTTAAATCCCAGCTCTTCTATGTTCTCTATTTATGTGTTATTAGGTTCGCTTTAGTTTTCATGTGTTAGACTTTGGTTTGACATTTTAGTAGCTAATAATTTTTTCCTTGTTATTATTGTTAATATTTTGTTAGCTCCTTTGGTGTTCTGTTTGTGTTGCTCATCTGAGATTAGTTCTAAAGGTTATTGTTTACCTTGGTTTTAGTCCTTGCATTTGTTCTTGTAAACAATAAGCATCTGGATTCGTGTTGACACATTTTATTTATAGAAATGTCAAATATATTAGTTCAGGTTCTCTATTAAGAGTTGTTTTGAAAGTTATTTTTTTCTTCTAGTGTTTCCTTTGGTCTGATGGTTTTGTCTATTTCCCATGTTCTTCATAGTTGATATTTGTTCAAGTTTAATTTTGTTAGTAACCTATTTTGGTATATTTTCAAGTCCATAACAATAATTATTATTTTAAAATGAATTCTAAGTCTATGAATCTTCTTAGTATCACTTCAAAAATGTGCCTTTCTTTCGTTTAGATATAATCTTATTCTTGGTGGTTATGTCCTAACTGGTTTTTCTTTCCTTAATGCTCGATGTCTCTCTTATTCGTTTGAGTTTCAATTCCTCTTTCTATCTGCTTTGATTTTAATGTTGAACATGCTCTTTGGGGTTAGCAATTTAAGACTCGGAATAATCTAGTGTTGTTTGGTAATATTTTGGTCTATCTAGTCTTGTATCATACAGTAATTCGCATCTTATGATTGAAATCGTGAAATGTTGTTTTCATTAGATTTGAACGTACCTTGGTTACTTCTTCTTATTCCTTCTTTGTTTGTATGTTAAATCGAAGAGATTCAATGATCAATACTGTCTTATTTTGATTATTTTATCACTTCTAAGACGAAGCCATTCCTTGTAGTAATTTTCCAGAAAAAGAAAAAAGGCTACTGTTCATATTTTGAGAACTAAAGTAGTTTATATTGACTCATAGTTATTCCCGCTGTGTGTTTGATAAATCGGCCTGAATATGAGTTTGTTCATTTATTTTCTCTCTTCCTCGTGTATTAGTTTACACCTACTAGTGTGTTTCTAAACCTTGATTAAGTGAAATATTAGCTTTCTATGTGTTCACATCTATGTGTGTGATAGTGTCAATATTTTATTTTGTTTAATGTCATTTTGTATTAGATTTTTTCCATTGCTAAAATATGTTGCATGATTTTCTTTCCTCCAAATGTTAAATTTCAATTTCTGTGCTCCTTTTTTTATTTTATTTCTTACGTTGGTTTAATCACTACGAGCTCTTGAAGCATTTTCCTTAAATATTTTTGTATGTTGATTAGAACATTAATCTCTTTTATTTCTTTCCTTGCACATGTCACATTCATTAGAGTCCAATGGACTCCCCCTTCTTGCATACTCCTCAGTTTTGAGTCAACCTCATCGGAGACGTGAAAAGGAAGGTAATATTAATGGGTTAAAACCTAAACTAGTGGCAGCAACTAAGTAGCGGAGTAATAGCAATACAAAATGGCTGGCAATTGAATTTTGGATTTAAGAATTGATACGTCCAAACTCCAAATAAAAAGTGTAAACGGTCGTTGTCAATTTACAGAACTCAACTAGAGTTGAGGTCGATCCCATAGAGAATTTCTTTACAGATAAAGTTTCACTGTCGCGTTTACTCAATTTTCGTTACTATTTCCTAAACAAATAACACGGAAAGTAAATTAGGTTGATTGAAATGTATTTTGACCACCAACACTTGCAGTCAAAACATAGATACACAATTCACAGACAATCTTGTTGTAAGTTGATTCAGTTAATTTAAACAAACCAGGTTTTGTGTTCAATATGACATCAATTATACTGCTCTCCCGAAATTTGAGTGTCAGATAAGTCAATGTTTACAGAATCTTTGCGAGTTGGATTAATCTAACGCTTCTCAGTCTAATCAGATAATATTCACTCTAATTCTCCCGAACTTAAATTGTTATCAATAGTGGACTTCGCTTAGTTTGATATGGTGTTAAAGATCTCTTCTTTAGAACTCCAACTTTAACTCCAATGCATTAACTTAGTTTAGCTTTTTCCTAACTGGTGCTTTATTCTCGAACAAATACCAGATACAGGTCTGTCTAAAGCGTGCACTCAATAGACTGAAATGATAATGAAAGTTGTAAACTGCAGGTTGTAAACAAAGACTACCTTTTACTCATTTTTTGGAATCGCAACTAGAATATCGTCATAGATCCCACACACCCAGCCGTGGTATTTAGAGACTCATGTTTTCAAGTAAAGAATAGGTACTGGATAATGAAAACATGTTAAGAAATACCTAAAAAAATAATTAGTAAATCAACAATCACTTGATAATCTGATAATCGAAATGCAAACTTCAAACTGATCAGAATAATATGAATCCAAAATCTAAAGCTCTGAATAATACTGTGTTCTCGGTCGTAGAAACGTAAGGTGCTACAAAATATATATAAAAACGACCTAAAGTAGTTAAAAAATAGGATGTTAAAAGTGAGCCCTAATTGAACTAGGACTGAATAGTCGGGCATTTTCACGGCTACTCCCACGACTCTTCAAGGTCTTTACGGTCCGTGAAGCCTTCCGTGGTCTTCCCCTGGACTTCCCAAAGTTTGGATCTTCAATGATACCCAATGGAACAAGGACTACGAATTGCACCATGGTTCATAGCGAGGACCACGACCCGTGATGGTGTCTGTGGTCTTCACTTTGGATCCCAATATTCTTCTAAATCTTCCTTGCTTTCACACTGGTTCAACCTCACGATAGGTACCACGGTCCGTGGTAAGATATACAGCCCGTGGAACCTTCCGTGGTTGTCACTTGGTTATTACTCCTCTTCATCTTCTCAAATCTTGCACTGCTTCACTTTTACGAGCTCAACCACGGACCGTAATGGAGGTCACGGTCCGTGGAGTTGACCGTGAACTTTACTTGAATCATCATCATTTTGCAGCTTCTTTTTTATTTTCTAGACCAACCAGACTTTTGCCTACACATTCAACAAACCTATCAAATAGTACAGAATTTCACTTAATTCCAGTGTTAGTTCATAGTTCTTAAGCGTAAAATCTGCCACGATTTCACGGCACATCAACACCCTTAACTTAGAACCATTACTTATCCTCATGTGATGAGAAAAACAAATACAATTAGTACTCACATCATTTACAAACTTATGACCCTACAGAGCAACTATTTCAAGCACAATTTGAATCCCAAACCTCTGAATCTAACATGTAAGGATCAATACCTGACATCTCATTACTTTCAGTCAATCATGCCTATACCTGCGAATCATCAGCTCACACAATCTACTTCCAAATGCAACCACTGTGTCCTCCCACCAAAGAAGTCCCTCGCTCATAATGGTAGGGACTGAGTACTACGCTCACACTATCAATGAATTTCTAACACTAACAACAAACTACCATAGGCTTGCCCTTGCTTTCTACGCTTTATCTTTCAAACACCCGGAATAGGATCACTGTAGGACTTTGTCGGTTTGTAACATAGGCTCGGGGAAAGGGAATGGAGATTTGGTTTTCTGAGTGACTAATCCCTCGGTTTTCCAAAATGTCATTTTCACATATTCTTTTCTGAGTGATTCCCTCTTTTTCTTATTTCAGCCTGATCCAGTAGCTATTATTATTCATTCAATATTTTTAATTTTTTTTTTTTGTGCAATTTTGATATGCACTTAGCTCACTGGTCGAACATTCTTTTTCCCTTCTTCTTTTTGTTCGGGTTGCAATCACCCTCAACTTAGGCTTCTGGCCTGAGTTGTGATATCGTACCTTCGGAGAACCAAGGATATGTTATATGTTGGGTAAGAACAAAGACTGACTTAAGGCTCAAATTGGGTTCAAGTGATAAGCTTTTCATTTAGTTCTCTTATTTTTGGCTTTTTACTGGTTTAACAAAAATGGCCTACTGATCCTTTCCTATCCGATTATTCTTAGATTCAAGCAAGACTACTTAGGCAAGTTCTAGTTTCTGCTCCTAGTGTTAGACTTGATCAAAACTTACACACACACTACACGTGATTGCATTTTGTTAGTTTCTTGGTTCACCAATTGATTTATTAGATTAGCCATGTTCAGCATATCAGTATCTGAGTTGTCATCTAAAGATCCTCAAAGTCAAACTCAAATGCAGGTTCTCAATTTTCACAGATTAGCTACTGCACAACTCAACACATAAAACAACCAAAACAATAATACACATAAACAACCTCCATTTTTCTAACAGCTATGGCTGGTTGCTGACCACCCCCTCCCCAAATAGAAAGGACTTTGCCCTCAAAGTCGATACAAAACAATCAAATACACAGGCTATGAGGAGGGGTCGTATCTACGTCGCTCTAGACGCCGGTCGTCGAATCAGCATTGGCACCCTTATCAATGGGTTTCTTTTTCTCGAGCTTCCCTCTTTGATGTTGTACGAGCTCTCTTTTCGTGCCTTCTTACCTCTTTAGCTGGGTCAGTAGGGGTCTCCTCATCAAGTTCTCCAGCTTTGTGTTTTCTCTTGCCGGATTTACTCGGGGGTGCTCCCCAAATATCATTGAGTGATTGAGTGGAGGGTGCTTGACTTAACATTTGCATCAACGACTCTGGCATGACTGGAGTGGGCACTTGTACTAGATTTTCAGCCAGCTTAGCAATTTGATAGCGCATCTCAGCCAACTGGGTTCTGAACTCTTCAGTATATGCCAAACCGGTAGCCTAGAAGCAATTCTGCCCAAGGTTCTCCAAACCATCCATTCTGTCCTTTAAGACTGGTAGCTCCGTCCTCATCTCATCTTTGATCTCCTTTTTTGTAGCTAATACCTTTGTCTGTATCAGCTGGGGCATTCAGAGCACAATCTGGTCTACCAATGTCCTGTTCTGGCACTGATCTGCAACCAATTTCTCAAGAAAAAACATAGGGATAGTGACAAAGGTACCTGGAGTCTCAGAGGTTGAAGCTGGAGGCGGTGATGCCTCTGTGGATGACTATGATGACTCTCCCTATTCTGGATCACTATCTATATGGGGGATGTCAAGTGGGATGATGAGTCCACAAATTGGACTCATTTAGGGATTTATTTTGATAAGAATAGTGTCCTCGAATGCTTATTTTGTCTAAATATCTTATGATAACTATTAAGTTTTAGGTATTTAAAGTTTTAGTTAAAGCATGGACAGTTAGACACAAAAAGGAACAAAAAGGCTGAAAAGAACGAAGAAGCTTAAGCCTAAGCTCCGCCGAGCACACTTGGCGAGTCGCCAAAGGGACAGATTCCGGCCTTTGTTCCAGTACGCGAAGCCTTGAAGGAAGAGGATCAAAGAGGCAATAAATGAAGCAGTCGGCGCTTCGCCGAATAGTTCTGCGAAGTAGTACTATATTGCCCAATGGTCCAGAATGTGAAGATGTAGAAGGCAAGCATGAAACGGCGATGAAACAGAAGAAGGGCGAGTCGCCAAGTCATTCAGCGACGCCGACTAACTTCACCGAAAGATCCGCTAGCGCTATTTTCTGAAGTCTATAAATACTAAACTAATTTATTAATTTTAGGGAGGGGAACGCTAATTTTAATTTTAAGAATAGAATATTACTTTTTGGGATATTTTTCTCTCAAGTTTGGAGAGGGTTTTGTGGGAGACTTGAAGAAAAAAGGGTTTCATCTTCCCCAAGTTGGAAGTGGGTCTTCTCCATTCTTCTTCCTTTGCTTAAATCAAGGTTTAATTTCTTATACCCATTTGATTTCACTATCATTTTAGGTGTATTTTGTTATTTCTTGATGTGTGGCTAAAAAACCCCATTCTTGGGGTGTGATTTAGCAAATATGAGTTGATATTATTGTTGGGCCTTTCTTGCTGATAGGTTAGATATAGTTTGGTGGTGATTTTACCTGTTGTGGTTTAACCTAAAGGGTTTGTAGTTGCAAATACAAAGCCACCCATGCGTTTTCGGCTTGCCCGAGAGGGAGGTCGCGAAACCAAGACCACTAGACTGATGGCCTAAGGAGTGGGTCGACCTGAGGTTCAGCCCAAGAGGGTGAGCCCTAGTCCCATATCCTAACAGTCAGCTCGAGAGAGTGAGTGGAGTAAGGCGTAAGCTGGTCTTCATGCGGCAAATTGGTGTTCGAGAGGAACGCATTTGAAATGGGGTAAGTTGCCTGAGAGGGAACTTATTTCCATTTAAAGCTTAACCTAGTCACCATTATCTTACAAATTTCCTTTCAAAGACATGTACCCAACTTCTTATCTCAACTTGTATTGCGGTCATACCCCAAGAATTCTTACCCATACTTGATTTTCTTATTATTTTTGTTGTTTTTACAAATTGTGACAAACCCCCAAATCGATATTTGACACTTTTGTGTCACCCCTTCAATTTACTATGTTTTTACTCGTTAATGTCTTTAGCTACGACTAGTAAGAACTAAATTTTACTTTTCTATCAATTCTCAAAACCACTCCCTTGGGACACGACCCCAAGGTTTAGGTGGGTTACTATATTATCGATGAGCATAGACACTTGTACCGTAGGTTAGTGTCGTTGGTCACGATAAGCATAAAAATGGTGCCGCTGCCGGGGAATGGTGTTACTTGAGAATTTTTAGTGAAGTTGAATTTTGTTCTTTTTAGTTATAGTGATACTTACTTAATTTTTAGTTTTGTTTTGCTTGTTTGTGTGTTGAAACAGAAAGAATGAGTGTGAATGATGACAAAGGTCCCAAATGGAACCGGTGTTATCTTCTCTCTACCCAGAGCCAAAAGAGGGGTGGCCTTATCAAAATGAGGCAAACCTCACTAATGGAACTTGAGTGAGGAGTTGCGTCGTGACACGACGTTAACTAAGGCGCTTCTTGGGAGGCAGCCCAAGATTTTATCGCTTTATGTTTATTTTAGAAATAATGGTGTGTTAATTGTGCAGGTTAAAGTGTGGAATGTGTTAGAAAGGTAGAGATTAGCGAACTAAAAGTTTGGTCGGCGCATCGCCAAATAGGTCGACGAGCCCAACTTGGACCGTCGTTGGACTCAAAACAATTTGAAAGTGTAGTCTGTAAAACTCGGCGAGCCCAGGAGCAAATTGGCGAGTCACCGATCAGGTCAGCGACCCTGATTTAATCCGCCGTTTGGACCCACACTTTAACTGGAGGTTTTGTAAGACTCGGCGAGGTAAGTGCCTACTCGGCGTGTTGCCGAGTGGGTCGGTGAGCATGACTAATATCGCTGAATGGGTGAGAATTGGATGGTTTTTAAAAGGCCAAAGGTTTAAACTTTCAAATTCTTCACTTTCCCTCACTTTTGAACTTCACAAGCTCACACCCGCACTTTAGTTTCTATATTTTTCCATTTCTAGTAGTATTTTAGTCATTGATTTGTGCTCAGATTGGGATTACTTTGCCAACTAGCATTTCAGACGTTATTATTCAGCATCTAAGGTTGGTTTCCCGAACCCCGCATGCATTTTGAGAATTTGAACTCTTATGAAAATGATTCTATATTGTTGATGTGTGTTGGGCCTCTCTGATAGGATTAAGTTGCTTGAATTCCTGTTTTAATTCGAAAATCTTGCCCGTAGTGTTTATATTGTTAAAATACCATAATTTTGTTCCTTAAAATCGGTTAAATCTTGTGGGTTTGTGCTTGCATGTTGTTGAGTCTAGTAGGGAGAAGTCTGAGAATCCTGAAGATATGGTAAAGACCAATATTGTTGTGTCACCCCGGAAAAGAGTACTGGGTATCACTATAAATGAAGGGGGATCAAATCCTCCAAAGAAGGGTAGATAAGAACCTCCACCTGGAGATAAAGGCAAGAATATGAGGGCCTTACTAAGACAGAGGAGGCCATAGTGGATGTTACTGGCTCCTAGTGGATCTGGTACTGCTCGTCCTTTCGAGGTGAACCAGGTACAGAGGCTCGAGTCCAGACTTATGCATCGGGCACTGATGCCCAGACAGATGGAGCGGCTGCGTAGACAGGATCCCCTCTTTACCTCCCTCTCTGTCTTACTTTATTTTACTTTTGGATATATGTGTTCGCATTTGAGGACAAATAATTTTTCTTTGTGGTGGGGTGAGGCCCACCTTTATGCATATTAGTTTTGTTTATGTATTGGGCTTTGAGCTAAATTTGTGTTATACACTGCTTTCTGTGGAAGGTTTGAGCTTGAAGTTCCTTGCTTTTAATTGTAAATAATTTTTGACCCTTTCGAAAAATAAAAAAAATAAAAATTGCCACCTCTTGTATGTGTAGAATGTGGATGTTCTCTTGCAAATTTGAGTATCGGTTTTGATCAATACCGATGAGTTGAATAGTGCTCTCAATCGAATAAACATGAATGTGCGGCTACACCAAAACCGCATGAAGTTGCATAGGTAATATGCGAACTTTTTGATTCTCGTTGTGATTAGCCATGTATCAAATTGTTTTTCTTGTAATGACCGTTGCACACTAGCGAAAGTGTGAAGCCATGTTTGACTTTAGTGTCGATGCCTAGTGTGATGATCTTAATTTGAACCATGCATGCATACACCTCGAATTTACCCCGTTAGTCCGATTGATTAAGTAAGGATTGCTCTTGAAATGATCTTAGGCAACTTTTGAGAGTGTGAGCCAATTTGACATATACCTCTTTTGTGACCTACCCTGTGAGCGTGTGAACATCTTTTGAACACCCCCTTGAGCCTATCCTTCTTTGGAAGAAAGTTGATGAAACTTAGACCTTTCTTTACCCACTACCTATAATCCTTTTGATATGTGTTTAGTGAATAGCCAACTTAGGCCAAAAGCCTAAGTTGGGGGTATGGTAAAAAGGAAAGGGAAAATCAAGGAGTGCAAGAAGATTCTCCTTACCCCATGGTGTGGCGAAAGAAATGGAAACCCTCCATATAAAAAAAGAGAAAAAGAAAAGAAACAGAATGAAAAAGAAAATTGTGAATAAATGTACAAAAGAAATTGGGTTTCCAAGCAATCCATGGGAGTGAATAAAAGGATGACTTATAAGCACTAGAACAAAAAATGATGAAGGAAGAGAGAGGGATGTGTTGAGAGCATCACATTTCAAGAGGATGAAAGTCACTAAGACTAAATTACCATACCTTTGCACTCAGCCCCATTACAAGCCTTGGAAAGACCTTTTTGATCTTGAGTGAGCCAAACCGAAGGTTGATTGGAAAATAAGGTCAAACCTATGGGTGAAAGCATGCAGTGTGTTCCCCTTTTTTGAGTGTGAGCGTTGCATCTGATTCCTAACCTTGAATTGATTAACCTCTGTGTGTGAATATGGAATCATTCTTCATGTGAGGGAATTTAGATACTTTTTGTTGAGCTTGAACTTGCACAAGTAGCAAGTATTGCGAGCATGGGAATCTTTGGTAATGGTGTGTCACAACCTAAATCTTTGAGTACACATTTGATCCTTGCACAAGTAAATTGAGTCTTGTTGTGTTCATTCATGATTGAATCTTGTGTAGCACTGTTTAAGACACCCTTTTTGAACGGCTGAACTTGAGTTTGCTTGAGGACAAGCAAAAAGTTTAAGTTTGGGGTGTTGATGAGTTCACAAATTGGACTCATTTAGGACTTTATTTTGACAAGAATAGTGTCCTCGAATGTTTATTTTATCTAAATATCTGATGATAACTCTTAAGTTTCAGGTATTTGAAGTTTTAGTGAAAGCATGGACACTTAGGTGCAAAAAGGAACAAAAAGGCTGAAAAGAACGAGGAAGTTGAAGCTTGAGCTCCGCCGAGCACACTTGGCAAGTCGCCAAAGGGACATATTCCGCCCTTTATTCGAGTACGCGAAGCCCTGAAGGAAAAGGATCAAAAAGGCAATAAACGGAGCAGTCGGCGCTTCATCGAATAATTCTATGAAGCAGTACTGAAAGCAAGCATGAAACGATGATGAAACAGAAGAAGGGCGGGTCGCCGAGTCATTCGGCGACGTTGACTAACTTCGCCGAAAGATCCGCCCGCGCTATTTTCTGAAGTCTATAAATACTAACCTTATTTATTAATTTTTGGGAGGGGAACATTAATTTTAATTTCAAAATTAGAATAGTTCTTTTTGGGATATTTTTCTCTCAAGTTTGGAGAGGGTTTTGTGGGAGACTTGAAGAAAGAAGAGTTTCATCTTCCCCAAGTTGGAAGTGGGTCTTCTCCATTCTTCTTCCTTTGCTTAAATCAAGGTTTAATTTCTTATACCCATTTGATTTCACTATCATTTTAGGTGTATTTGGTTATTTCTTGATGCGTGGCTAAAAACCCCCATTCTTGGGGTGTGATTTAGCAAATATGAATTGATATTATTGTTAGGTCTTGCTTGCTGATAGGTTAGATGTAGTTTGGTGGTGATTTCACCTAGTGGTTGTGGTTTAACCTAAAGGGTTTGTAGTTGCAAATACAAAGCCACCCATGTGTTTTCGGCTTGCCCGAGAGGGAGGTCGCGAAACCAAGACCACTAGA
>JAJOOS010030839.1:0-13839 GCA_029582725.1 Solanum chiquidenum
ATGAGTTGGTTGAACTAGAAAAGGAACCCTCTCTAGTACATATGTGATTGAATACTCTATGGAAACCAAGGCTAAGCACTGAGTGGATGTGGTTAGGAAGGTGGCCTAGTTGAGTATGAGATTAGGCACAGTGAACTTCCTTGGACATCCCCTAAACCATGTGCCTACATGGGTTGCTTTTAGTTCTACTCTTGGCAAGTAGAACAACCTCCACGGAGTAGGATAGACTCCGGATTCCATACCTTGCTAGTATGGTCTATGTCGGTTAAGGCATATTGTCATCATGTGGGATGTGCATTCTAGCTAATGGATAGGTTCTACAAAGTGTAGGTAGTAGTATGGGATGCTATCTATACATGGCACGAGTAGGCCTAGAAGATACTAAAGTGAGTTCCCTAAGTCTAACGACTATTATGTGAAAGTCCCCTTATGTGCATGAAGGTCTCCTAAATGGTTTTTTAAAGAATGTTGGTCTATTGATGTTATGTTGTAAAGGAAATGTCCATATCTAATGTAATCTTGAGGAACACTTAAGTGTACTTGAAGAGGTTGTATGGGCGGCCACTTCTTGTCTCACTCAAATGTGTCTTAAGGTTATATTAGGTAGAGGTCCTAGGGTAATGAAATGGAATGTGCTCTTTAAAATTTAAGCAGGGTGTATATGGATATATGTAGAGTATGTGAATGGTTGGCTATGGTCTTATATGTGAATGTTAACTTGTATTATGTCTCTTATACTTGTGAAGTGAAGGTTTTATCAAAATAATATGAAAGCATATATTCCTTGTAAATGTCTGTTGAAGCATGTTTTGCATGGTTTCCGTACTTAGTACTTAATTGTGCTAACCCCTTTCTTTCTCTTTTTGACTAAAGTGTAGGGATTGGGAGATGGTGACATGTCATGGCTACTTGATAGGTTTCTAAGTGTTGACGATGAAGACTTGGTGAGTCCTCATAGATTCGAGGACAATACCCTACATGTTCCTTTTGGTGTATTTCTAGTATTTTGTTTAAGTCTTGTATGGGCTTAGTCCCATTGTTGTATTCAAGTATTAGATGGTTTTGAGACATTATGTATAAAGTCTAGAAGTCTTCCGCTTGCTATTTTTATTAAAAGGTGTTCTTTCGATTGTAAAGAAAGTTTTAAATTCCTTATAGTTTCTTTTAGTATCTATGAAATGAATGAATGCTAAGAGGCTTGTATTAGACCTCCGAGAGGTCGAGTACGCTGGTTGTGACTAGGGGGTGCTCTCGAGTCGTGACAAGAAGCATTCCAGAAGTGTCTTTTCTGGAATTTCGAGAGTTGGGAATTGTTGTACGAGATCTTTGAACCGTTGCCACAACTCGTAAACTAATTCACCCCACAATTTATTGAATCTTAGGATTTTATCCCTAAGTGTCATTATGTCCAAAGAGAGGTGTTCTAATTGGTCGCCATCTTCACCATGCACACTCATTTTTCGGTTTCGAAACACAAACAAGCAAAACAAAACTACAAATTAAGTAAGTAAACTATAACTAACAAGATCAAAAATCCACTTAACCAAAAAATTTCAACTAACACCACTCCCCGGCAGCGGCGCCATTTTGATTGAAAATAACGTTATCAACGACACTTAATCCAGTTCTAAGAGTCAACGATCGTTCAATAGTAATATAACCCAACCAAGGGTTGGGGTCGAGTCCCAAGGGAGAGGTTTTGAAATTGAGAATCAAAACGTTAATAAGCTTTTGTCAGTCATAGCTATAAACATTAACGAAGAAAAACATAATGCAAGTTTGGGGTGACACAAATGTCAAATATCGAAGGGGGGTTTATAGTCAATTATCAACTAAAACAGCAAAATAACATGAAGATACGAGTATGCAGACGGGATTCTTAGAATGTGATTGGATTATGGGCTAAAGTAAACAATCAGGTTATTGTATTTAATAGAAAACAACTGTAAATCGATGATTAAGCTAGACTTTAGTGGGGGTAAGCTTTCTCTCGAACAACTTACCCCGAATCAAATTGGTTTCTATCGAACACTAATAAGCATCAGTGAAGCACAACCTCCACTTTCGTCCATTCACTCTCTCAAGTTGAATGTGTGCAAAATGGTTTAGGATTTACTCTTTCAAGCTGAACCCATGACAACCCAATACCCACAGACCATCGATTCAATAATCTTGGTTTTAAAACCTGTCTCTCAAGCAAGCCAAAAACACAAAGTTAAGATTGTATTTGCAACTACAACTCATTAAATTCAACCATAATTACTAAACGAAATCACCTTTAAACAGCAAATAGACTATCAATTAACAATACTCAATAGTAAACTCAACCCATAATCAACATATCACACCCCAAGAATTGGGGTATCAGCTAGACATAGAAAAAGATAAGAAAATGATACCAAATCGAAATAACATCAACTGTGTATGATTTGTATTCACTTTAAATGAGTATAAGATGAAGAATATTCAACACCCACTTCCAATTTCTTGAATTGGAACTCTTCAAATCTTCAAACTAGAGAAAAATGTCTCCAAACTCTATGAACTTCAACATTATGAAAAACTAAAAGTCTGAAATGAAAAATTACATACAAGATAAAAATTTAAACTAGTATTTATAGTTTTCATAAACTGTGTTGCAAAGGGTCCAGTCGGCACAATAATTCAGGATCGCCGATCCACTCGTAAATCCACCCTTTGGTCATTCCTATCGCCTCTTCGCTTTGGCTTTCAGCACTTCAAGCTCTGTAACTTTGGGTGATAGGGCACTGCCTCGCAGAATCATGTAGCGACTCGCCGATTGCTCCTTTCTATCGCCTAGTTGATTTTATCCCTCAATGCTTGGCACACTGGAACATTAGGCAAGAGCATGGCCATACGGCGACTCACCTAATGTGTTAGGCGATCCTCAGGCCTTCTTTTCTTCGTTCTTTCAGCTGCCTTGTTCCTTTTTGCTCGTTAGTGTCCATGCTTTGACCCTCAACCCAAATACCTGAAACTTCAAGGATTTATATCATTTATTGGCACAAAATATGCATTTAAGGACAGTAAATCTATTAAAATAAAGCCTTAAATGAGTCCAAAATATGGACTCATCAACAAAACCTCTCTCTCGAGCAAGCCAAAAACACAAAGTTAAGATTGTATTTGCAACTACAACCCATTAAATTCAACCACAATTACTGAATGAAATCACATTTAAACATCAAATACACTATCAATTAACAATACCCTACAGTAAACTCAACCCATAATCAACATATCACACCCCAAGAATTGTGGTTTTAGCTAGACATAGAAAAAGGGAAGAAAATGATACCAAATCGATATAACATCCACTGGGTATGATTTGTATTCACTCTAAACGAGTCTAAGATGAAGAATCTTTAACACCCACTTCCAATTTCTTGGAATTGGAAATCTTCAAATCTTCAAGCTAAAGCAAAAATGTCTCCAAACTCTAAGAACTTCAATAATATGAAAAACTAAAAGTCAAATATGAAAAATTCCATCCAAGATAAAAATTCAAAGTAGTATTTATAGTTTTCACAAAGTGTGCTACGAAGGGTCCAATTTGTGCAATAAGTCGGGATCGTCAATCCACTCAGCAATCCGCCCTTTGTTCATTCCTATCGCCTTGTCGCTTTGGCCTTTAGCACTTCAAGCTCTGTAACATTGGGCGATAAGGCACTGCCTTGCAGAATCGTTCGGCGACTCGCCAATTGCTCCTTTCTATCGCCAACATGATTTTCTCCTTCAAGGCTTGGCACACTAGAACATTAAGTGAGAGCATGGCCATTCGGCGACTCGCCTAATGTGTTAGGCGATCCTCAAGCCTTCTTTTCTTTGTTCTTTCAGCTGCCTTGTTCCTTTTTGCTCGTTAGTGTCCATGCTTTGCTTCTCAACCCAAATAACTGAAACTTCAATGATTTACATAAGTTATTGGCACAAAATATGCATTTAAGGGACACTAAATTTACTAAAATAAAGCCTTAAATGAGTCCAAAACGTGGACTCATCAGTCCACCCCAACATTTGAAACAAATATGATTTTTTAATTTTTTTTCTTTTTCAGAATTGAATTTAATGTAATTCAAGTAATTTTACTGATATAATTTCTTCCATTAGGTTTCTCTCAAGGATGGAGAACAACAGATAAAACTTCTTTGGCTCATGAGAAAGAGAGTTTGCATTCTGATATTCTAATTTCTCCTATTGATCAAGTTAAACAGTCTGCCCAAACAACTGAAACAAATACGCTTTCATTTTTAATATTTATTTAATCACAAGTTTATCATATGTACAATATTTTCTACTATTTATAAATTATGTAAATGTAGGTTCATGTGCTACTGGAATGAATAAAAAGGTTCGAGGAAGTAACAAGTGCAAAGAAGTTGCAGAGCTTGATATTGGACAAAAGCTAAAAGTGACATTTTACAATAATTGAACAGTTGGGAATAATAGTATTATATTTTCAAGGCACTTGGGAAAAATAGTTCGTGATCGTAATATATATCCGTTGGGAGTATCATCATGGAATCACATTAAGGAGGAAAAGATAAATCACATGTAGGCTGTTGTTAAGGTAATTGGATTAAATATTTCAATTTCTTCTTGGGCTACTCTCTTCTTAATACAATTCTCGGTGCTTAATTAGTGTGCTCCTTCCTATTTCAATTTTAAATTGTTTCTCCCATATCGTTTACATACTAGTACTGTGATTAATCTGAGCTTTGTTGGAGCTACGGAATAAATGGTTAGGTTTAACGAAATACAAGTTGTTCCTGTGATTATAGCTGATGTGAACCTATGTTTGTTACATTGTAGGATAAATTTGATAGTGATGACATGAATAATCATCGAGATCATGTTTTGGGATGGATGAAAGAGTTATGAAATAAACGGAGAGGTCAATTACATGCAAACTATGTGAAGGGTAAGCCTATACAAGAGGCTCTTAAGAATATGCCTAAGGGGTTAGAAAAGAAGCAATGGAAGTGGTTGGTAAAAGAACATTTTACTTCAAAAGATTTTCAGGGTTGACATATTACCTAATTATGTAATTTTGTTTCATACTATGATCTCATTTTTGATAATTTATTTATAACATTTGAATTTAATGTTGTTACTCAAATATAGGCGAGAGCAATAAAAAGGCAATAAATAGAGCTAAGCTGAAGATGCTTCATCATATAGGTAGCAAGCCAATTAGAGATATTATTTATCAAAAGGTGTTATCATCAAAAAAAAAATTTGTTTTAATATTGATGAACCGTTCTTTGACATGTTTACTTTTATGTAAAGGGCGAAAAAGATAGCAATCCACCAGATTTGGCAACTATCTTTTACGAGACTCGCAAGAAGAATAACACACTTGTTCATTCTGAAACAATCGAGAAGCATATGTGTTTGGTTAATTGAACATGTTCTTAACATTTAGTTATTTGAACATCTTCTTAACATTTAGTTGTTATGGGATCTGAAAAAAATCTCCTCTATACACTTTGTAGGCTCAAATTCAAGAATTGGTGGAGTCTGAACCATCACGTTCTAGCATAGAAATTGTTGAGAAATGCTTTGAACCTCAAAGTCCCAGTCATGTATTTGGCTTTGGAGGTTGAGTAAAAGTAAGAGATTTGAAAGGTGGGACTTCCTCAAAAGCTGAATTGTTGGCTGAGCTACGTTCAACTCAAAAAGAAAATAAGTCTTTGAAGGATTGCATGTCTAACTTTCGAAATGAGATGAAAAAACTGAATCAATTGAAGAATTATTTTTTAGCGCAACACCCTAATTTTCAGCCTCCAATTCAAAAGAATGACTATTCGGATAGTTGATGATACCATGTGAGTTAAAACTTACCTGAAACATCAATTTATTGTGTTGGTTCTGCGTAGCGAAGCTATTAGTTGTTAGTTGTTTTATCTTAAAATATATTTGCGTGTTTGATAAATTTTATAAAAGTAGTTGAATGATAATGCGTGTTGTAACAGTTTCTTGTAAAATTAAAGTGGCTGACATACTGCATATTATGATTTTGATCTTACATCTTAAGGTTTCTATTGGGTCGTTCAGACTGGCTTCGAGTAAGGTGTGAGTACATTGTCCTAGTTGTATCTGTGAGAGTGAAAATGTAATTGTATACAGTACATATAGTGGTTCCTGTTTTCGTTTATACCTTTAGACTTCCCCTGTTGTTTAGAACATGTACAATGTAACTCTTTACTTTTTCAGCACACCAACTCCTACTGAAATTTTGCAGAGAAAAAGGGACTTTTCACTATTTAAGGATTTTCAAGTGAGGACAACAAACTCATTTAGAACATGTAAGCTTCTTCTATTCCAGCTCTTCTCTACTCCTGTGATAAAAAAATTATGCTCTGCCATGTAGTTATAAAATCGAAAAGGCTTCGGACCCTTTCCAATATGTTCCTCCATTTTTACTAAGTGGACATTGATCTGAAAAGTGGGGTTCCAGGATTACTCCCTCTATGTTTGGCCATTATTGAACTCATTTAGCAATAACAATCTGTCACTTGGTGCTGAAGCATTTTAGAATCTATCACTTGGTGCTGCAGCATTTTTGAATTTGTCACTTGGTGCTGCAACATTTTAGAATCTGTCACTTGGTGCTGCAGCATTCAGCATTTTAGAATTTTTCAATTGGTGATGCAGCATTCCTCATAAGGCCCTCTTGTAGTTCAATTTTGTGTAACCCATACAGTGCTCCGAAGTAAAATCCAGTATTCCATTTTATTCTAGTAAAATATCCAAAAATAAACTGTTGGTGCACAATATCAACTCTAAATTCGATGATAGAGTAGTCCCGTAATACCCTAATCCTTCCCCTCCGATCAATATTATAGTTCGCAGCCCATCTCCATTTATCCCCAAGCTTCTTTATGATTTTTGGTTCTCTCTCTTCTTTGACTTTGTTTTCTAGTACAACTAATAGAATAAAATTATTTTCTCTATAAAATGCCTTCATCTCCTTATGCTTATACACTTGATTAGTGCCTCTTACATTACATGCTATGATGCTCATTAAAATTGAGTTTTGTGTTGCGCTGCTACTCCTCCACATCGTTTTCCATGTACCCCAATCTCCTGCATTATTTTCCTATGAGTAACCTGTGTAACAACTTGTGTAATGGTGTGAATGAATTAGATGTCTCCAGTCCCCTTTTACAGGATTTGGATCCTGAAATTTGCAGAAAACTTATGTTAAACATGTAGATTGACCATTTTTAGCTGGAAAGGTGAAGTCAACTTTGGACAATATATAATTTAAGGATAGTCTATGATTTTTTTGCTAAGGATTTCATGATCACAATATTGTTACTAGCTTACCTCATTGTTGTATAGTGAGATGACTTATACTCACCTTATTTTGTAATTACATTATATATTATATATGAAAGTGACAACTTTATATTGATGATCATATTTTCTAGGTGCAAATTCAATGTGATCTGAGGACTAGATTGTTAGTCCTTATTCCTTTGGGTAGGAAATTTGTAATGGTTGTGAAAATGATTTATGGACCACCTTCAAAATGGTCCCGAAATGATCTAGGGACCATCTTAAAAGTTTTCATTAATTGGACGAGCTACAAACTTGTCGCAGACTCATTTACGGACCAATTTCAAACTGGTCGCAAACTGATTTACACACCAGCTTCAAGCTGGTCACAAACTGATTTACAGACCAGCTTAGAAGTCATCCCAAAATGATTATGGACCAGTTAGAAACTAGTCGCAAAATGATATATAGACCAGTTGGTAACTAGCCGCAAAATGATTTAACGACCACAATTTCAATTTCAATAAGTGTGAATAGGTACCAGATATATGGTCCCTAAAATTATTTTAAGGACCAGTGCTATACTAGTCGTGAAAAAGAATCAGCGACCAAGCCGATAATCTCATCTCTAAAGGTCCTTAGCGACTGCGGCTATAGGGACAAGTGTAATTGGTCGCTATTTCCCTTTTTGGGACCAGATTCGTACTTAGAGCGACTAGTTTTCCATTCGCTATTGGGCAGTTTTCTTGTAGTGCAGGTCGTTAAGAAATTTTGTCTAACAAGGCTTTACTATTTTGGGCATAAAATTTTACTCCGAGCTTGAAATTAGGAAAACTTGGTGGAGTTGGAAAGAGGACTCAGATATCTTTAGTTTGATCGGTCATAGGCCACCTAATTCATTTTGTGGTAAAAACTATGATCGTTTGAAGTTGACCCTAAGTTGTAAGTCTCATAAAAGAATGCTTCACGGGCCATTTTGACACTTGTGGCCCTTGACCAGTGACTAGGGGAGAACCCCAACTGACCTCACCCTCTTCACGACCACTTTAACGTCTTGTCTCCCTCTTCACGACCCATCTAGGGGTCCGTGGGAGGGAACCTTCTTGCGGTAGGTTCTGCCTTCTTGTCACGAGCACCATAACTAGTTTTGGTCCCCTTCACGGCCCGTCTAGGGCTCCGTAGAGGTTCTCATGCTCCAGTTTTAGGTTTATGACAAACCCGTTAGACTCCTTCCTAGCCTTTCTCGAATTCGAAGTGTTACAGAGTAACTGAGAAGTGTTTTCATTGAGTTTTGCTTCAGTCTTTCGATGAAATTACTCAATCATTCATGATATCATTACGACATATATACATCTATCGTGATATAATTGTCACGCCCCGAGAGTACCCCCTAGACATGACCGGCATACTTGACCCCGAAGGTCACATACAAGCCCTTAGCATAGTCATAACATAGGATCATAGAAAATACAGGAAATTTAAAACATTCTTTAAACATATAATCCAAAAGCATTTCATAAAAGCCGAAGTCTTTACTAAGTCTATGTCTCAAACCATCTATGAATAATGTGAATAAAAGTCTTGGGATGCAGCCCATAATAAGTCTAAAACATAGGAAATGACATAAAGGAACATAGTGGGTTTGTCCTCAAAACTATAAGGATTCACCAATTCTTCAAGTCTTCAAACGCCTTAGAAACCTAGCTTCCAAAGCAACTCAATCTCCAACACCCTACATTTGATTAGAATGTAGGCAATATGCGTTAGTACAAAGTGTACCAAGTATGAAATCTAACACAAAATCATAAGAGCATCTCAAATGGTTAGTCAACATAAGACATAATCATAAGAGATAATAACATAAACTTCAATAAAGTATCATAACATCGCAAGTCAACATAATACAATGTATATGAACATAAGAGCTAAATCAAACTTATAGCATAGCCTTAACTTACCCTTCATAATTACATCGTTCAACCATTAGTCTTTCATACTAGAAGTGAACTACTTTACAAGCCACCTCCAAGCATACTTGTGCAATGCAAAGATAGCATCCCATAATACTATCCAAGCTAAGTACCTCTCTTTGGTCATTCTTGGTCATAGTTAAGACTTAAGTTTTCACGTCATAAGAACACAACACTCCTAAGTAACCTCAAGACACACTTGTGCAATGCATGTGAGGAATCCCATAATACCACACACACTAAGCATATCTTGAAGTCACCATATTCATATTTACCATCTCTAGGTGTCACTATAGACCTTCTTCATATGACAAGGAACTATCAACTTAAGTCAATCATATCATAGAAGGCAACTGTAGCACAACCCGATCTAGAAATACATCACTCATAAGAACTCTTTTAGGTCCTCATACTAATACTTCTTGATTTAGAAATACATCACTCATAAGAAATACATCACTCATAAGAAATACCCTAAGTCATACTTGTGCAATGCACAAGTAGCATCCCATAATACTACTCATACTAAGTACTACTTTTAGGTCCTCATACCAATGCTTCTTGATTTGGAGTCTAATTCTTCTCTTTTAGATTTAGAACATTAGGAGGTACTCTCTTAAGCACATCTTAGTTCACTATTAGATTGAACTCTATGAGATACTACTTTTAGCATGTCTAAGTTCATTACTGCATGGACCCTATGAGATACTACTCTAAGCATGTCTAAGTCCATTTATACTTTTGAACACTATGAGGTATTTCTCAAGTAAGTCTTACTTCAATTATACTTTAGCACACTACGAGATGCTTCTCAAGCATGTCTTAGTTCGATTATGATTTACCCTACGAGATGCTTCTCAAGCATGTCTTAGTTCATAGGATATGGAGATTGCTTCTAGGAACCTTAACTCAATTATGTGAAGGCCCCCATCTCATGAGACCTAACTTTGGGAAAACCCACACTCTACTACGTAAGAGTTCCCCCTTTAACTTGGATAGTCCTCACATCAACTAGGTGTGGTTCTCCTTTCTACTAGGAGCCCGTACCTTATCTTGTGTGACACTCTATCTCATCTTCAATATCCACTTGGAGCCAAGCATACATTCCAAGGTTTACTTGTTAAGCCTTGCTTAACATTCATATCTCATGGAAGGATGTCCTTGACAACCAATCCATGTTCAAGTGATGATATCACTTTATTCACTCAAGTCCTAAAACTACAGCCATCAAAACAACCTAAATCATAAGACAAACTAATCTCAAGTCTTAGTCTTAGGCAATTCTATTCACAATTCATCACAAGTCCCAACTTCAAGCACTACAATTCATAATTGGTCATACAATCATCAATCTAGTATCAATACATGTTTACATACTTCAATTATTGAACAATTGATATTCATAAACTCAATTCTAGAAGATTACCTTGAACCTTCAATTTCACCTTTCATGGCATAAACCCACATAATTCAATTGATCAATTTAGACTAGGGCAACCATGAGAAACATGTAATACCTTCATTATAACATAAATCAATACTAAATCAAACATAAATAGGTACTATCCAACTATTTTGAGTCATACCCAGCTATACCCACAACAATGGAAGAAACCCTAGCTTTGGGTTTCTACTTCACAATTTGGGGAATGAACTAGGGGACTCTATGGGTGGAAGAACCCATAGATGAAGAGCTAATCATACCTTAGATCAAAGCCCTAATGAAAGCTTTCAACAGTGGAGGTTGTTCTTGACCCAAGCTTCAAGCTCTATCTTCTTCTTCAAATGGGTGACTCGCCCAACCCTTTGGCCGGTCATGAAGTCCCATCGCCAAAAGGCCCCTCAAAGAACAAGGTTTCTTTCACTCCTTTTTGCTAGCATAGGTCCTTACTTGCACCCTAGACTTCTTCCTTGCTCAATTAAGGTCTAAAACAGCCTACACATTCACTTAAGGGTACACTAACCCACACGATGAGGCTCTAGTTCAACCCATCATTTTGCGAGTCGTTACAATCATTGAGGTATGATTCAATTTTTCAATATTTTAATTTGAAATAGTTTAAAAGAAGTCATAATTTAGATACAATCTTTTAAAAATTTGCAAAAAGAGAAAAATATAAAAAAATATTTTCTACTAATTTATAGTTTAGTAAATAAGATTGTGACTTTAATATTCTCTTAATTGTTTCTTATTTATTTCTTAAAAAAAGACTTCAATCCTAAATAAAACCGATAAGGTATCAATACACCGATGGAGTATCATAAACGATTAAGCTCAATCCTATATGATACTCATATAGTATCAATATACCGATGGAGTATCACAAAGAATATATTTTCTACTAATTTAGAGTTTAATAAAGAAGATTGTGACTTTAATAATTTTATTTTATTTTTTAAAAAAAGAAAGTCCAATCCTGTATGATACCAATAGGGTATCAATATACCAACGTAGTATCACAGAAGATTAAGCTCAGTGTTTAATGATATCGATATGGTATCAATACACTAGTGGAGTATCATAGAGGATTAATTCAGTGTAGTGATGTTGATGTCATGTTGACATCATGTGCGAAATAAGAAAGGATAAAGCGGGGAAAGCGTTTTGGTTATGGGTCCATTAAGGGCAAATAGTTTGGATTGGATCCAATATGGGTAAATAGTTTCGCAATTGAGGCTATTTTTTGTAGTTTTCCCTAAGGGTAAATAGTTGGGGAACCTACATAAATGACACAAAATAGAAAATAATTACAATCTCATAGCCAACCCAAACTAATTCCGCAAATGTCCATTTGCCCAAAATAAATTACAGGCCATGCTCCCCTTTAGTTTGGGCCTAATTTCCCTCCAACACTCTTTAAATTTAGGCACAATTTCGCCTCAACCCTTTTAAATTTTGGCCGAATTCACCTCAGCGCAAGTCTTTTGTCTTATTATTAATTATTTTTGTTCTTTCTTCTGATTTATAATTTTTGTAATATCACTAATTTCTTTTGTTCTTTCTCTTTATTATTTTTATTTTCTCTTTTATTCTTTTCCCATTTTTATTTTAGTTTATCCTTTATTAGAGATACCATTTGGTAATATTTTAATTATTTCTACTTTTTTTGTTAGTTTATCTTTTTCTTTTTTTTTCTCTTTTTCTATATTTTTATCTTTTAAGAAAATAAAATAAATTATGTGTGTTCTTTTGTTATTTACTATTTTTATTTTTCTCTTTATTCTTTTCCCTTTTTTTTTTCATATTATCCTTTATTAGAGATACCATGTGGTAACGTTTTTATTATTTCTTTCTATCTTTCTTCCTTTTTTTCAAATTAGTTTATCTTCTTCCTCTCTTTTTTTCTCTTTCTATATTTTAACCTTTTTAAGAAAATAAAATAAATTATGTTTTGTTCATTAATTTTGTTCTTTTCTCACTTATCATTTTTATTTTCTCTTTTTTTCTTTTCTCATTTATTTTTTTTATTTTTTTTTATTTTATCCTTTATTAGAGATATCATTTGGTAAACTTTTTATTATTTCTTTCTTTCTTTCTTCTTCTTTGTTTTATTTTCCCTTTCTCCCTTTTTTGTTGGTTTATTATCTTTTAATTTTTTCTCTTTTTTTTTTCTTTTAAAAAAATTTAAATAAAAATAAAATTACTATATACTTTCAAATTAATAATTTTTTTTAACTAGATTACAATAATAAATAAACAAATAAGAAATAAATACATAATTATATGATTTGGGTCTGCATAAAATTACATTTGATATTTAGTGTGTTTTTTATAAAAAAATACAGAATTATGTTAGCGGGGAACAACTTCAATTTGGATTGGTTTAGTTTGCTCTTGTTAATGGGATGCGATGTAACAATAACAAATCAATTACAGTTCTATCAAATGGAAATCGGTTGACTAATGAGTAGGGTATGAATAAGAAACATTAATTATACCACAATATATATATACTAGACCTCAAACCAAAATCAGTTGAGGTAGGCTTTATAAATCATCTATATCCATCTGCTCCATAACCCTCTATGGGAATCCTCTATGTTTCAGTTATAGGAAGTTTATGAAGCTCATACAGACAAAACAGTTCCATATCAATGAAACACAATAAAAAGTTCAAGCAATTGTATAAATACTACATAAATCAACCTTCTTAGCAGCCACTAAGCTAATTTTACAAAGAGGTTACCTCCAAATCACCAAATTGACTTTGAGTTTCCTGAAACCCACTAAAATTATCAATGTCATCGCCATCCTCCTCCTCGACAGCTCTAGTTGCAACATCCTCTGGAAAAACTATAGCATTAGGATTTCTCTCTCGTATCTCCTCCTCATCTACTTCCTTCTGCTGAAGTAACGCCTCCTTCAATATCTTCGAGCTAATGCTAGACGATATAACCTGTCAACAACAAACAAATCCACAATTAGTTCTCAAGTTTATTCAAAAAAATTCTTAACTACTGATTTCAGTCGAAATCGTGTAGT
Source organism: Solanum chiquidenum (assembly GCA_029582725.1). Lineage (NCBI taxonomy): Eukaryota > Viridiplantae > Streptophyta > Magnoliopsida > Solanales > Solanaceae > Solanum > Solanum chiquidenum. Next base: position 13,756 of record JAJOOS010030839.1, read on the forward strand.
GTGATTTGCCTGTTGTTGCTGCTGGTGAGATTTAGGAGCTTTGGAGCGTTTCTTCGATGAAGCTTTGGATTTGGAATCATCGTC
>JAJOOS010030841.1:0-19996 GCA_029582725.1 Solanum chiquidenum
GACCATGCATCGAGCCTAAAATGACCCTTCCGGAGCTGATGGAATCGTCAGAATTGGATTCTGATATCATCTTCTTGAACTTTTGATCGAAAATGATCATTCAAGGTTCATAAGCTCCAAAACACAAAAACTCACACCAAGACCAAACGAACGACCAGGTGACCGAACTGTCAATCCCAGCAAGTCATAAATGACTTGGGGTCGCTACAGGAACGCTCTAAACGACACATAGAAGGCAAGACACAGAAATGACCAAGAGGGTCATTACACTAATTGACCCTCCTTGCTATGTGGAGTACTTGTATGCTTGATTACTGCTTATTTGAAGTATGTTGGGTCTTAGTTTAGGTTTGACTAGGGCTTGCCTTAGAAATGCATGATTCAGAATCGATAGGCTTTAGTTTTGCCCCGATGTCGCTCGACCGACTTAGATCCCTGTAGACTGGTGAAGAAGACTTGTTTGGGCCTTATCTAGGCGATACGCTTGCTCCGATGATAGTTATCCTTGTTTTTCCAATACTACGGCTTCACGAGTTACGTCGGCGACACTGGGTTCCGCTCCGCGATTTGAAGTTGGTTTTTGATTCGGTTCCAAGGACTTACATTGATTGGCTAATCGTGGACGGCGTTCCACATACATTTATGATCATGGATCGATTGGGACTCTTTCAGCAACTACATTGGCACCTTTGTCGGGCATCCAGATTCAAGCTCTGGCCTCAACTTTATTGATATTTTTGAAGAGCATCCGGTTCAAGGTCCGACCTCGATCACCCGGATACTTATATAGAGAATCTGGTTAGAGGTCCGGCCTTAGTTACTTGATACTTGGGTACTTCTGGTGAGCATCCGGTTCGAGGTCCGACCTCCGACCTCCGTACTGTTAGATTCTACTAATTGGGGTTGAGGTTTTGGTTCGATGTTCTCGTCTTGGGTTCTCATATACAGTTCTCTTTAGTTATAGTTATTCTGTGTACTCGTCGTGTTTATGAGGGTCCGTTCGGGTTTTAATTTAAACTTGCGCACGAGTGTACCTTCTGGGCTTATAAGGGTCCATTTAGGTGTAGTTAGCTTATAAATTACTTTAGTTAGTTCTTTCTACACTCGTGTGCATTCCATTGTTAGTTAGACCTCTGTTTGTGCTATTCCTTCTTTTCATATTGCTTTTAATTTTCAAGTTCAGTCGGCCTATGATGCCTACTGGGTACCTACTATTTTGGAACTCATGCTATGCTCTGCATCTGTTTTCGTGATGCAGGTCCGAGTACCAGTGGCCAGCGTTGATCTAGTTTGGAGTAGTCTGATCCGGAAACGGGGGTGAGCACACGACGTTTTGTGCTATTTCAGTCTCCATCTGTATATATAGACTTGTCTTTTACGTTTTGAGACAGTCCAGTCTCTATGGTCCATTAGAAGAATAGAAAGAGATGTTAAAAAGAACGACCATGGAGACTTGGGGATCTAGAGCAGGTCTTTCTTGTATATCCCTCGTGTTGAGAGCTACTTCCTCGAATATCAACGCAGGGAGCCGCGAGGAGAGGAGCTTTTCAGCCCTTTTGCTGGAGGTTCTGGGAGAGATCTTTATTTGTATATATATTTTGGTTTGCTTCCGCCTGTTTATATTGTTATCTTAAATTTTGCCTACTCTTGTTTAGTTTCTACCCTCAGACCCATTACTTGTTGTTCCGGATTACAGGTTGGCTTACCTACTGGTGGGTTATAGTAGGTGCAGTCATGACTCGAGAAATTGAGTCGTGACAGGTTGGTATCAGAGCCTTAGATTCGCCGGTCTCACTTGTACAGAGCTAATGTCTAGTAGAGTCCTGCGGATTGGTGCGAAGACATCCGTAAGTTATCTTCGGGAGGCTACAGGATGTCTTTAGGAAGATTTCCTCTTTTGTTTCACTTTCGTGCATGTCACGACCCAAGGGTACCCCCTAGACGTAACACGACATACTTGACTCTGAAGGGGTCGCATACAAGCCCTTAGCATATCATAAACATAAAATTCATAGAATGATGCGGAATTAAATTTTTTCTTTACAATTGAAGTCTTTCATAAAACAGAATGGGAGTCTAGACACTGTCTCATTTAGCCATCTAAATACAATCGAATAACGAATAGGGACACATCCCTTACAATAATTCTCAAATGACATACTAAAAGAAACTACTAAGTAAAGATACTCGTCCTCAAATCTTGAGGACTCACCAACTAGCAAGGGGGATTATCTATCCCAAGCTTGAATGACTAGAAGGCCACCTTCAAGAACCAAACCCTACACTCATAGGAAAATGTAGAACTATGGGTTAGTACAAAAATGCACTAAGTATGGTAGCCATGCATACAAAATTCATTGAAACATGCTAAAAGGGACATTTTAGTTGAAACCATGCTATATGCCAATTTGAACATCTTCTTTGAAAGAGTTGGAGAACATCACTCAAGGCAACTCATATATAGTTCATCATAGCACAATGATAACAACATAATCATAAAAATAGTCTTCAATCATAGACATAGCGCAAATATCAATCATCATAAGACATAGTGCACATACATAGTCAAATACCAAGATCATCTGTGCCATGCATAGATAGGATCCCATAACCCTATCTACACTAAGTACCACTTTTAGGTCACCATGCTCATACTTGTCATTCATTAGTCTCATCCTTAGTTAATACTCATAAACAAGGAAACATTCATATTCATTAGTTCATGTCAAGGAAAGTCAATCATAATGACAATCCAAATGGAGAATGCATTAATTCATAAATCATCATAATGTAATGGAACCAAACCATGTCTACTCTCAAAGTCTACTTGTGCCACGTATGAGTGAAGTCCTATACCCTCACTCACGCTAAGTAGATCTTCTTGATGAGTCATTAGTCATAGTTCATGTTTCATGTTCATAGTTCATTTACATAAGAGACACACCATGGCTACTCTCAAAGTCTACTTGTGCCATGTATGAATGGCATCCCATAATACCACTCATACTAAGTAGATCCTTTTGAGGAACCATAGCACATAACTCACTTTCATGTTCATAATTCATGTTCTTGTTCATTAGAGGGAATATAGACTTAACCGACATAAACCATGTGAGCTACATTGAATTCGGTGTCGTGTAACCCCACACCGAAGGAAGGTGTTCTACTTGCCTAAGGTAGAACTAAATGTATTAGATTTTAAGTGGATCCACTAGCTAAAGACCTATATGGGCACATAGTTATGGGATATGGAGATTGCTTCTAGAAACCCGACCTATTGTATTGGCGGAGGAGCTTCCATCTCATGAGAATAATTTAGAGAACCCGGCCTCTTGTATTGACGGGAGGGCCTCTACCTCACTTCCATATCCACTATGTGCTAAGCATTATTTCCCAAAATTACTTGTTTAGTCTTGAATTGGATTTACATGTTTGAAGGAGTATTTTACCATTCATTCAACCCAACTCATAAAATAGCTCATAGATTCAATTAGGTGAGAATGGACTTTCAACCTTAGAATCATCATTAGTATGTAAGAATAACTTTCACACCAAGATCATGTGTTCTCATGAGAATGGACTTTCAATCAACACAATAGGATCATCATGGTCATGTACATGTCATGCATACTAATGTGTAAAGGTGCATATGAGAACTATACTTTCAATTAACACCATTGATACATCATAATCATTTTTATTCATGGAGTGTGTGTGTGTGATTGTCCTTGCAATGACACAATGTAAAACCCCGGAAAATAGTAAGTTGAACTAGTGAGTTCTAGAGCCTTTAGAAAGAGTTTTGGAGTGTTGTATGAGGGTTAAAGCTTGTAGAAATGACTCACGTACTTAGAATGGAGGTTTAAGGATTAGGGATTCAAGGTACGACCCCCCCAAGGACCACCCAAGGGGTCCTTGGGGAGGACCCTCAAAAAAACCCTAAATCTACAAAAAATGGGCAGACCTACGATTGGCCACCTACTGGCCATAGGTGGACCCACGCCCCTAGGTCGGGGTCGTGGGTCAAGGACTGCAACATGCTTGAAACCTTAAGACACAGACCACACCCACGAAGGGTGCATTCCAGCCCGTCAACCCACCTACGGTCCATAGGTGGGGATCCGTAGGTCATGACAGTTTTTCCACTTTTAGTTTTAAGTTAGGTGCTTAGGGGTTAGTTAGTTAATTAATTAGGGGTTAGGGTAGGTCGGTTAGTTAGTTAATTAACCACCTATATAAGCTTAATATGACCCTAAAACTAAGTCATTAACTCATTCATCTAAGACCCCAAATCCACTCAAGAAATTCTCTCTCTAGATCGAAGTGAAGAACAAGAAGAAGAAGAGAAGGAAGAGGGCAGCACCTAAGTCGATTTTCACCATTGAAACAAGATTTCTTTAGGGATTTGAATCAAGGTATGTTAAGTTTAATCATCTATGGGTTCTTCCACCCATAGATCCCCCACAGTTTCCCCCACTTGTGAAATCAAAAACCCAATTCTAGCTAGGGTTGTGCTTGCATTGTGGGTAGGGCTTGGGTATGATTCCAATCTAGTGGATACTACCCAATTATGATTGATTTAGCTTTGTTTAGTGATATTATGATGAATTCATGTGATTTATATGGTAAACCCTAATCTAAATTGATGAATGTGATATTTGTGGGTTGATGCCATTAGAGGTGAAATTGAAGGTTCATGAGTGATCTTCCTAAATCAATGTTATGAGTAGTAATTGATCAAGATTAGGAATACCTAGACATGAATTAAACTATAATATATACTACATGATTGACCTTGACTTGTAAAGTTGAAATTGAACCTTTAAGGATGAATTGTGACTAGAATCACCTAGTATCAAAGAATGTGATTGAATGTCTTGTAATCTAGGTTCATAATATGTTTCGATGGTGTGGAGTCATTTATAATGAAGACTCATAGTTGTGAATGTTGATCACTAGGGCTTAAGAGTGAAGCTAATATGATTAACTATAGATGCTAAGGCCTTGAGAGTAAAATCTACATGTGAGTACAAGGCTAATGAATAGTATTGTGATGAAGGATATTTACCTAATTAATTCACCTTATGAATCATAGATGGTAGGAAGTTATAGAATCACTTAGGTCATGATTGTAACACCCCGTAATTTAGTGAGTTGAACCAGTGAGTTCTAGACCCTTTTGTAGGAGTTTTGGAGTGTCGTATGAGGATTAAAATAAAAAGAAATGGTTCCTGTACTTAGAATAGGGGTTTTAGGGATTAAAAGTCCGGGTATGAACCCCCAAGGACCACCCAAGGGGTCCTTGAGGGGGACCCCAGAAACAGTCCCCAAAACTGTAAAATTTGTGACCTACGGATGGCCATCTACGACCAGTAGATCAAACCACGCCCCATAGGTCATGGGCGTAGGTAAAGGCATGTTGAGGACTGACAAGGGAAGCCTCAGGTTCAAACCACGAGGGTACAGCACGGGCAGTAGACCCATCCACGGTCCGTGGATGGGTGGGCGTAGGTGCTGCCAGATTTTTAGATTTTTAGTTTTAGTTAGGTGTTTAGGAATTAAGTTAGTTATTAATTAGGGGTTAAGGGAGGTTGGTTAGTTAGTTAAATTACCTCCTATATAATCTTAATAGACCCTTAAACTAACTCATTATTCATTCATCTTAGAACTCCCAAATGACTCTCCAAATATTCTCTCTCTAGAAGCAAAGAAGAAGAAGAAGAAGAGGGGCAGCAGCTAGGTCGAATTCACCATTTATTAAAGATTTGTTTAGGGCTTTGATTAAAGGTATGTGAAGCTTAATCATCTATGGGTTCTTCCACCCATAGAGTCCCCATAGTTTAAACCCAATTCTAGCTAGGGTTGTGCTTGCATTGTGGGTAGGGTTTGGGTGTGATTCCAATCTAGTGGATATCACCCAATCATGATTGATTTAGATTTGTCTAATGATATTATGATTTTTTCATGTGATTTCTATGGTAAACCCTAATCTAAATTGATGAATGTGATCTTTATGGGTTTATGCCATTAGAGGCAAAGTTGAAGGTTCATAGGTGATCTTCCTAATTCAATGTTATGTGTAGTAATTGATCAAAGTTAGGATCATATAATCATGAATTGAACTAGACTCTATTTTGTAGGATTGATCTTGACTTGTAAAGTTAGAATTGAACCTTTATGATCAATTAAGACTAGAATAACCTTGTAATGAAAGATGTGATCAAATTATCTTGAAATCTAGGTATAAAGAAGAGATCAAGAAAGTAACCTTGAGAGTAAGGTTTTGATCATGATAGATAGAGCTTTAGGGTGAAGCTAATATGATTAACTTTAGATCCTAAGGCTTTGAGAGTAAAATCTACATATTAATCCAAGGCTAATGAGTAAGAATTGTGTTGAGAGACCTTTACCTACCCAGTTCACCTTATGGATCATAGATGGTAGGAAGTGATAAAATCACTTAGGTCATAAAGAGATCCTTGTCTAATGTAGAATTCTAGACATGATACTGAGTATGAATATGAACTTAACATGAAAGACTTCTCACATAGTAATGGTTATAGGGTTAAAGGACTTCTCCTAACTAATTGAACCTAAGACTAGAGGGACTTTATACCTAGGTCATGGATGGTGATAGTTGCTCACACATGGTCTAAAAGAGGTATTAGCATGGATTGGTTGTCAAGAACCTCTTTCCATAAACTTGAGTCAAAGTAGAGACTTAATGATTATCTTGTGGGATTTATGCCTAGCACCGAGTGGATATTGAAATGAGATGGAGGTTCCCACCTAGTTGAGTTTGGGCTTTCATGGAGGTTCCCACCTAGTTTAGTTTGGGCTTCCCACATGTGATCTCTCACCTAGAAGAGTATTGACTTCCCCAAGTGTGTCTCATGAGATGGAAGCCTCACCTAGTGGAGTTTGGGTTTCTAGTAGAAATCTCCGTGTCCCATAACTACATGCCCCGTAGGAAAGTTAGCTAGTAGATCAGACTAAGTTAACAAACCGATTCTACCTTAGGCAAGTGGACCAACTCTTGATGGTGTGGGTAACACCATTGGAGATTATGTGATAACTCATATGTTCTCATGTCGGTTAAGGCCATATGCCAATTAAATAAGATTGGTAATGAACTATGATTGTGCTCAATGTAACATCTCCTATAGTTCAAACCTCATGGGCTAAGATTGTGCATAATATAGCATCTCATAGAGCCCAATATAAGTAATGGTCTAAGATTGTGCTTGAAGGAGCATCTCCTAGAAATCAAACTAATTGAACCAAGATTGTGCTTTAAGTAGCATCACCTAGAGTTCAACCTAAGGTAACTAAGATGTACTTAGTTTAGTATATCCTAGGGTTCTAAGTATTGAGGAACTAAGATAAGCCAGTGAAGAACCTCAATTAATGTTCTAGAGTATAAATGGACTTAGATATGCTTAAGTAGTGCCTCATAGAGTCCATAATGATAATGAACCTAGATTTGCTAAAAAGAAGTATCTCATAGGGTCCAACCTTATAATGAACTAAGATCATGCTTTAAGTAGCATCTCCAAGAGTTCAAGTTTAATGAACTTAGATTATGCTTTAAGTAGCATTTCTTAGAGTTCCAATATGATGAACTAAGATGTACCTAGTATAGTATCTCTTAGGGTTCAAACAAGAAGGGACTAATAGAGACCTAGTGAAATGTCTCCTAGTGTTTCCATGCTTTAAAAGAGGGCTAGTCCCTAACTAAGGAACATGAGTATGATGGCCTAAAGAAGTACTTAGTATAAGGGGTAGTATGGGATGCCTCTTATGCCTTGCACAAGTATGACTTAAAGTTACCTTATGAGTGTTGTCTTATATGATATATGCTTAGATAGGATTGTGCTATAGTTTCCTTCATTGACATGATATGATTGACTAGGGTGATAGTTCCCTTGTCCTTATGAAGTAAGCTAGTAATGAGACCAAGGTAGGGTAAATATGACTATGATGATTTCAAGGTTATGCTTAGTGTAAAGGGTAGTATGGTGTCACGACCTGGAGTTACCCCCTAGAAGCAACACGGTGTACTTGACCCCGAAGGGGTCTCTTACAGGACCTTAAAATGATCATAGTCATAAGATCATAGAAAAATAGTGCAGAATTTAAAGCTTTTCTTTACAATCGAAGTCTTTTATAAAAATTATAGAGTCTATACACTATGTCACAAACCATATAATTACTTAGAATAAAACTCTTGAATACATCTTAGGGACACGGTCCTTACAACAAAAGTCTCAAACATAAAGTAAAGGAAAAAAGGTCATATGGTCTAGCCCTCGAATACAATGAGGACTCACCAATCTTCTTCTTCTTGATCTCCTATGAACCTAGCAACGAGGATGGAATCCAATATCTCCAAGGCATACACTTATAGAAAATGTAGAAATATGGGTTAGCACAAAATGTACTAAGTATGGATGCCATGCAAGAAAATCCTTAAAACATGCATAAAAAGGACATTTTGTTTAAAACCATGCTTCACACCACTTTTGAACATCATCTTTAAAATAGTTGGGGAATGCAACTCATAAAGAAACTTACATACAAACCATCATAGCATAAGAGATATCATCACATTACAAACATAGTCTCCAAGATAAGCATAGTACATATCCCAATCTTCGCAAGACCTAGTTCATACACATAGTCACATACCAAGGTCATCTCATCATAATAGAACTACCACATAAGCAACCCTAAGCTATACTTGTGCAATGCATAGATAGGATCCCATAATCCTATCTACACTAAGTACCACTCTTAGGCTACCAACAACACACATATCTTACATTGCCTAATTCATAACCAACACACATAAGTAAGGAGTCATTCATGTTCATACCTTGTAACACGTGAAGTCAAACTTAACATCCATACTTACCTTTCATACATAATGCATAAGTCATCATAACATAAGAGAACCCACACCATAACCCCTCTATAAGTCTACTTGTGCAATGTATAAGTGAAGTCCCATACCCCCACTCACACTAAGTAAACCCATTAGAAGTCATAAGCATAGTCCATATTCATATTCATAATTCATACAAAGCATACATTCAACTCATAATCATCAAATCATAAAAGAGACATACCATACCCACTCTCAAAGCCTACTTGTGCAATGTACGAATGAAGTTCCATACCCTCATTCATAATAATTAGAACCTCTTGAGGAACCATAGAACATGCCCATGTTCTTATCATAATTCATATTCTTATCATTTAGGGAGATTTAGCCTTAACTGACATAGACCATGTGAGCACATGGAATCCGGTGTTCTACCCCCACACCGAAAAGAGGTGTCCTACTTGCATAAGGTAGAACATACATAATAGCTTATAGGTGGATCCACTAGCTATATACCTATGTGGGCACATAGTTATGGGGTAATGAGATTGCTACTAGAAGCCCGGACTTTCTAATGTAGAAGGTTTCCATCTCATGAGATAACATACAATGGGAAGCCAAACTTTCTAACGTAAAAGCTTCCATCTCACTTTCATATCCTCTCGGTGCTAAGCATAATTCCCTTTAAAGGTCATATTAAGTCTTTACTTAAGTTCATGGTCATAAGAGAATGCACTAGGCACTCAAACCAACATATCATCATAATAGCTCATAGATTCATTAAGTGAGAATGTCCTTTCACTTTAGAATCATCAACATGTGAGTAAACCTTTCACATTGCATTCATAGTGTGTTCATGAGAATGACCTTTCATTTAACACAACAATACTGTCATATTCATAACATATCATACATAGTCTTAACATATCATACATAGTCATATCATATCGTACATAGCCATATGTAGGGGTAGGAAAGAAGGATCTTGTATCAGTACCATAATATACACGATAACTAACACCTCCACCTTTCAAGTGGATCATCATGGTCATGTACACTTCATGCATAATAGTATGTAAAGGTGCATATGAGAACTATACTTTCAATTAACACCATTAATACATCATAATCATGTTTATGCATGGAGTGTGTGTGTGTGTGATTGTCCTTGCAATGACATGACAACAACATTATCATCATAGACACTTTCTTCTCAAAGTGTTCATAAGCATGTACATAATATCACAAGCATACATATTTCACATATATTGCATTCAAGGGTCATAGACCATGTAAAGCAACACATCTAATGTTCATCATAATAGACATGGATATAATAGTAATTTAAGTAGTTCATTCATTGCATGTATAAGCTCATATACTCATATTGTAGGTCATGTGGGTGAAGTCTTATTCACCATAGGGCCATATACAAACCAACATACACAATGACTTCCTTTTTGATGCCTTAACATACTTACTTTACCTACTTTAGCTTTTACCCCTTAAAACCCTAGGAGTCATCTTCATATTATGAGTATCACCCTCAAGCAACACCTCACATGGTCATCATGTAAACCGAACTCTCAAGGTAAACTAACCACATGTTTCCTTTTTACTCAATTATAGACATATAGCACCGAGTTGACTAACTCTCAATACTACTTCAACCATGATCCATCATGTAGGACCTAATCAAGTTAGTTCATGTCTACACGATTCATCCATAAGCAATTCATGTCTAGGTGATCTAATCTAAGGCAATTCATCAATCTAAGAGGTTCACATCTAACCCTAAATTTGCCTCTTTCATGACATAATACTAGAATCTTAGGTTAATCAAGAATATAGGTAGATTCATACTTAGATAATGTAATTAGATCATAATCAACTAACATTCAATCAATTGAGTCATCTTTTAGCAACATTTATAGTGTAGAGAAGAGCCATAGCTAGGAGTGGGGAAAACTCATGGATTCTTTGGAATTGAAGTTAAACTCATAAAAAATCAGTAGTATCATCAATAACAAACATAATTCAATGTAAACATAATCCATTGTCAATCTTTCATCATAAATTAAGTTATACCCTAGTTCACAATTTGGGAAGAAGGGGAAATCATGGGTCCAAGGGAGATTTTCATCAAAATTCATCAGTACTCCATTAATGCAATCATAAATCATCATAATCAATCATAATAAACCATAATTAAACAATTGAATTCGTTTTGCAAGAAGACCCATGACTAGATTTGAAAAACCTAGATTTGGGGATTTTGAAAACATAATTTGAAGGGGCTTCTTGGTGATAGCTAACCAAGAATGAAAAGCAACCATACCTTGACTAAAAATATCCAAGAAATTTGGGGAATAACCTTGAAAAACTACAAACCCTAGCTCCAATGGCTTCTTCTTCTTCCTTAAGTTTAGAGAGAGAAATATTGAGAGAAGAGGGTTTTGGGGTATTGATTTTGGGTCTTTGAATAAATGATTTAATTGGGTGAATTTTTGGTTTAAAATGAATTATATAGGGGTCCTAGGCTTGGGCAAAATGAGATATCCTTTAGTTAGAACAATTGGGAAAAGATCCAATAAGTTACTTGCTAGAAACTGCCGAAATGCCATGACTGAAGCCTTCACGGACCGTCATCATCACCACGGCCCGTCAAACGGGTCGTGAAGAATTTTTAGTATGACAGTGCTTCACCATTTCGGGAATAATTTTTTACTCCGAGATCCTAATAGGGCAAACTTGGTGGCGTTGGAAAGAGGACTCGGAGACATTTAATTCTACAGGTCATGGCACACCTAATTAGTTTTGAGCTATGAGATATGACAATTTGAAGTTGACCCTACACTCTAATTCTGATGAAAACCCTTCATGGACGACTTCACGGTCCGTGTAGGGCTTCACGCACCATTGTGATGCCCTTGGACCTTGACCAGTAGCCTAGATTGCAACCCCTTAACCCCTAAAAATCTAACTCATAACCACGACCCCTCCCACGACCCGTGGTGGCCTTCACGAGCCGTCTAGTGGCTCGTGGGGAGGGTCCCTATTTTGGGCAGCCTTGTGAAGCTACTGCCTCACCTCCACGAATGGTCCCACCATCCGTGGTGACCACCACGAGCCGTCTAGGCTCTCATAGGAGGTAGGTAGTCTTCTTTAGCTACTGCCTAGGCATCATGGGTACCACCACGAGTTGTGGTTCCCTTCACGACCCGTGTGGGCACTCGTGGAGGGTGCCAAGGCCCAATTTTCTAGTTCATGCCTAGCACTTAGCCCCTAGCTTGTTCCACTAGATTCTATTAAGCTCTAGCTAGATCTTACTAGTTTTTACGGGGTGTTACATATGGGATACCTTTCATACATTGCACAAGTGTGCTTTGAGGTTACTTATGAGTATGGTTCCCTTATGGTAAGAAGAGTTTAAGAGTTGACCATGTATATAGGCTATGATTAAGATGACCAAAAAGGGATACTTGGCTTGGGTGGTATTATGGGATGCTATTTATGCTTTGCACTTGTATGCTTTTGAGGTTACTTGAGAATGGTTCTATTATAGTATTGTTGACAAAGAGTCAATTATGCTTATGTGAGTATGTCTTATCTCCTATGCTCATTAACTATGTCTTATGTTGACTTATGTTTATATGATACTTATGTTGGAGATCATGTTACGACTGTTTTACTCAAAAAAATAAATAAAAAAACTGACTAAGTTTCGAAAAATTAATAAAACTTGTAATTTAAAAGAAATCGAATTTCCAAAAGAACAGAGTCACCACATAATTTTTTGTAAAAAATCAAGAAAAAATATAAGATTTTTCAAAAGACTTAAACAGATAAAATCAATTGAAAAAAAAGGTTCGAAGTTCAATGTACATTCCGAGAAGGTGTTAGGCCCTCGGAATGCCCGCTAACTTGCGGTTGACCGACGATTTGACTAAATGACTTTGACTAATTTTTTAAAGTTTAACTAAGTAAAAAGAGACTCATTTTTTTACTATTATCACTTATTTTTATTATTATTGTTATTATCATTTTAATTATCTTAAGGGAAATAGGACAAAAGGGGTTTTTTTCTAAGGGGAAACAACTTAAGTGACAAGACAAATAATAAAATTAAAACTAAGTATAAAACATAAATACTTTAATTTAATTATATATATATAGAAAATGTGAAATGGCTATCTTGGGGAATTTAATTAAATTAAACCATGAACCAAATAAAAGTGTTAGTCAAATGCAAATAAAAAAGCAAAGGAAGGAAATATTAAATTCGGGCCTTTCGCCTAAATTCCCAAATCTTGGACCTATCCTATTTTAAAGTTTACCCTAAAAATAATGGACTTTGGCCCATTTTTGTGACCAAAAGCCAGCGTATACACTGATTGTATACCGCCGTATAGTATATTGGACTGTTTTCTTGTATACCAGCCCATACACTAAATGTATACACTCTATTTTATGTCCCAAACACCTGTAATTCTGTTTTTAACCATGTATACGCTGTCCTTTGGCCTGTATATCATGTATACTATTGTATACCAGTGTATCATAGTGTATATCGGCGTGTGTATTGTCCATTTTGGACTTTTCCAAGACTTGTAAATCAGTTCCTGCCCGTGTAATTTCTTTCCTTTCATTCGAACAAGATGAAGCTGACTCGAAAAAAATTCAACTCGATGCAAGGATAGAGTCCAAAGGACTCGAATGGGACAATGTTCATGCCAAGAAGATGAAGAAAAGGATTAGAATTTGTTCTCACTATATTGACCAGATAGATTAATAAATCAATGAAACAAGCAACAAATGACAAAGTACTTCATAATTGAATCAAACATAAATTATTGCACAACTTCCAAACAAAAGATAATTATGAGACCATGAAAAAATCACTGATGTAGTGGATAATATTAGCATATTCATTCTATTCAACAATTTTCTAAAAGAAAAGAAAAAAAATGCTTAACCAAAATAGACTAATTTAGAACAAGAAAAAGGGATTTAAAGAGAGAACAAAACTCAAGATCATGAACATATCCTTGCATCACTCACTTCACTTTGCTACTCCAGTATTTGACCAGACCAAACTACAAACATCAAAAATTAAGATAGAATGGGAAATGAACACTAGCTCAGACATCCAACCTGACACACCGATTGATAGAATACTAATTAAAAGGGGAACATGGGTATATTAAATCATGGATTCACATATTAACAAGGGATGTTCAACTACACATATTAAACAGTTCCAAACCTTATGCAAACAGAAAAGAAGTATTAGCATATCCCTTAACACAAACAACAGCTAAGGTCAAAGAAGCATAGTTTGCCTCCAACAAGTTAATCAACCTAATCCATATTTAGCTTGAACTAACTAAATTATGCAATACAACACGTTCTAAATAACATCAGCTTCAAATTCGGGGCAACAAATATGGAACACTAAAGAGCTCAAAATATTGATGCCTTGCTTCATTCTTTCAACTTGAGGTGAAAGAACGAAGGATGCGACATCAAACACTTACACATTATTGTAGATTAATGACGAACAAGAACCAACTAGGACTTAAAATGATACTTTGAAATCATTCACAATTATACTATGAAATATAAGAAGTCAGGAGCCAGCATCCAACGTCTATATACATATCTAGATCACATTCAAAACTAGAGGATCAAGAGGACGAAGAATCCTTAAGTCCTATCGACAGCCAAAAACAAATGAGACAAACCGAGCTCACATGAGAAGGAAAAGGACTGAAAGGTCGATTGACAAAGTATGAAACTATACTACCGACTTAGCATCAACAAAAAATCAAAACAAAACTAAATTTCTATCATTCAAACAAATCAACAGTCAAGAAACAAGCACATCGGCATATTGAGCATAACCGAAATACAAGCTGAAATTAGGAGTTACCTTTTAAGGTGCAGCAAACTGGCCAACAACGAGCAGAAAGTAGCAAGACTTCACCATCAAACGACGACTCCGAAGAACTCACGTGAACGGAAAAATGAGCAAAAGACTCTATCAACGCCGAAACTCTCACTTTCTCCGCTTCTGAAACCTATTCCCCCATATTTGTATGTAAATGTTTAAACAAGTAGTTTGCAGTATTTCTTCTCAAATTTCAGTTAATTCCTCTCAATCCTTTCTCAATAATTTTCTCTAACACCAAAATTTCCAACTCAAAAAAAATCTCCCCACACCATGAATAAAATTGGAGTATATATAGGCAAAATTAGGGTTCGGATTTTTTTGGGGGGAAAGGGTGAAAAATGGATAGGAAAAGGGTCCAAAAAATTCAAATACTATTAATTTCTTTCACCATTTTAGGAAAACACCCTTTTTTTTGAAAATTTTGCTCCATTCCAAAAGAGAAAAGGGGAGAAACGCGTGCTACTACGATGAAAAGGCCTCTGCCCCTGCTGTTCATGTGTTGGACTGCTGGAATTTGTCATCCTGCGCTACTAGACTGCGAGAAAGAAGAAGCATGGGTACTGGGGTTGTTTGTTTGCTGTAATGTATTGTTGTTGCTGGAATTTTGGATTGTTGTAATTTTGTAATGGGCTGGGTTATGGGTATTTGGAATCGAAAAACAAAGGGGAAATGGGTTTGGGAGTTGGGCCATTGATTGAGAGAATGGGAGGCCCAAACATTCTGAAAATTGAGTTGAAGATGGAGTAAACAAATGGCTGAAATGGCATTAGTAAAATAGCCACATGGGTTTCACACTTAGGCAAGTAAGCCAAATTGAGTTTAAATAACAAATTCGGCTAAACCCTAAATAAGACGAATTAATATTGATTAATTAACGAGCTTCTATTCTTAAAGAAATAAAATAATTAACTTAATTGTAAAGTAATGATTCAAAATTATAACCATAATTTAAATTTAATAAAATACTTACTAAAATTAAAATATTTTTGAGATGATTTTCGAAATGTTTATAAAATTTACTAATTATATACAAAATTATATAAAAACATATATGTTACTTAAAAACTATAAAATGATAAAATTAAATAAAAGTGACTTGAAAAATATTTTGAACTTTATAAAAACTAATTATTTCAAATCGTTTGAAATTTAAGAAGCTCGGTGATTAATCTATATTATGGAGGTCCAAAATTGGGTGTCAACAATGACTATAATGATCATGTGATGACTATAATGATTATGTTATGACTATGATGATTATGTTATGACTATGTTATTATTTCTTATGCTTATGTCTTATGTTGACTAGCCATTTTGAGATGCTCTTATGATGTAGTGCTAGCTTTCATACTTGGTACATTTTGTACTAACACATATTGCCTACATTCTAATCAAATGTAGGGTCTTGGAGATTGATTTATTTTGTAGGCTAGGTTTCTAAGGTGCAAGAAGAGTTGAAGATTTTGGTGAGTCCTCATAGCTTCGAGGACAAAACCCACCTTACCTTTATGTCTTTTATTTTCATGTTAAGACTATTGTATGGGATGTGTCCCAAGAGTTTATTATAAAAAGTTGTATTAGATGGTTTGAGACAAAGTGTAGAAAGTCTTCCGCTTGCTTGATAAAAAATGACTTCGATTGTAAAAGTTTTAAATTTTCCCGTATTTTCTATTATCTTATGTTCAGGATATGCTAAGGTCTTGTATGCGACCCCTTCGTGGTCAAGTACGCCATGTTACGTCTAGGGGGTACCCCTGGGTCATGACAATGATGGTATCTTTGTTAATGTATAATTGTAGACATGGTATTAAGTATGAATAAGGAATTAACATGAAAGAGTTCTCACATAGCAATGGTTGTAGGGTTAAAGGATTTCTCTTACCTAATTGAACCAAAGGCTAGCAAGCCTTTATACCTAGGTCATGGATGGTGATAGTTGCTCACACATGGTCTAAAAGAGGTATTAGCATGGATTGGTTGTCAAGCACACCTTTCCATAAACTTGAGTCAAAGTAGAGACTTAATGATTATCTTGTGGGATTTATGCCTAGCACCGAGTGGATATTGAAATGAGATGGAAGTTCCCACCTAGTTGAGTTTTGGGCTTTCATCGAGGTTCCCATCTAGTTTAGTTTGGGATTCCCACATGGGATCTCTCACCTAGAAAATTATGGATTTCCCTAAGTGTGTCTCATGAGATGGAAGCCTCACCTAGTGGAGTTTGGGTTTCTAGTAGCAATCTTCGTATCCCATAACTAGATGCCCCATAGGAAAGTTAGATAGTGGATCCGACTAAGCTAAGAAACCGGTCCTACCTTAGGCAAGTGGACCAACCCTTGATGGTGTGGGTAACACCATGAGAGATCATGTGATAACTCATATGTTCTCATGTCAGTTAAGGCTATATCCCAATTAAAAAAGATTGGTAATAAACTAAGATTGTGCTCAATGTAGCATCTCCTAGAGTTCAAACCTCATGGACTAAGATTATGCATAATGTAGCATCTCCTAGAGTCTAATGCAAGTAATGGTCTAAGATTTGTTCTAGAAGGAGCATCTCCTAGAGATCAAACTAAGTGAACTAAGAGTATGCTTTAAGTAACATCTCCTAGGGTTCAAACATGATGAGCTAAACTTATGCTTGTGGAAGCATCTCCTAGGATTCAACCTTAATAAACTATGATGTACTTAGTATAGTATATCCTAGGGTTCTAAGTAATGAGGAACTAAGATAAGCTAGTGAAGTACCTAAAATGTTCAAGAGTATAAATGGACTTATACATGCTTAAGGTAGTGCCTCATAGAGTCCATGACAATAATGAACCTAGACATGCTAAAAGAAGTATCTCATAGGATCCAACCTTATAATGAACTAAGATTATGCTTTAAGTATCTTCTCCAAGAGTTCAAACATGATGAACTAAGATGTACCTAGTATAGTACCTCTTAGGGTTCAAAACAAGAAGGAACTAAGATAGACTTAGTAAAGTATCTCCCAGAGTTCCCATGCTTTCAAAAGGGCTAGTCTCTAATTACTGAACATGAGTATGATGACCTAAATAAGTACTTAGTATGGGTGGTAGTATGGGATGCTACTCATGCCTTGTACAAGTATGACTAAGGGTTACCTTATGAGTGTTGTCTTACATGAGTTATGCTTGAAGGATAGTTAATATAAATGCCGTTCAAGATATGATTGACTAGAGGTGATAGTTCCTTTGTCTACATGAAGTAAGCCAATAAGTCATACCAAAGGAGGGTGAATATGACTAGGATGAATTCAAGGTTATGCTTAGTGTGAAGGGTGGTATTGGATGCCTTTCATGCATTGCACAAGTGTGCCTTGAGGTTACTTAGAAGTATGGTGCCCTAATGGTAGAAAGGCTTAAGACTTAACCATGCATATAGACTATGATTAAGATGACCAAAAAGGGATACTTGGGTTGGGTGGTATTATGGGATGCTATTTGTGCTTTGCACATGTATGCTTTTGAAGTTAATTGAGAATGGTGCTATTATGGTATAGATGACTAAGAGTCAATTATGCTGATATGATTATGACTTGTCTCCTATGCTCATTAATTATGTCTTATGTTGACTTATGATTATATGATGCTTATGTTAGAGATTATGCAAGGACTATGTTGATTATGCTATGACTATGTTGATTATGCTATGACTATGTTATTTTTTCTTATGCTTATGTCTTATGTTGACCAACCATTTTGAGATGCTCTTATGATGTTGTGTTAGCTTTCATACTTGGTACATTTTGTACTAACACAGATTGCCTACATTCTAATCAAATGTAGGGTATTGGAGATTGAGTTCATTTGGAGGCTAGGTTTCTAAGGTGCAAGAAGAGTTGAAGATCTTGGTGAGTCCTCATAGCTCCGAGGACAAAACCCACTTTACCTTTATGTCTTTTATTTTCATGTTGAGACTATTGTATGGGTTGTGTCCCAAGAGTTTATTCTAAGAAGTTGTATTAGATGGTTTGAGATAAAGTATAGAAAGTCTTCCGCTTGCTTTTATGAAAAATGACTTCGATTGTAAAAGTTTTAAATTTTCCCGTATTTTCTATCATCTTATGTTCAAGATATGCTAAGGTCTTGTATGCGACCCCTTCGTGGTCAAGTACGCCATGTTACGTCTAGGGGGTACCCCTGGGTTGTGACACACAACAACATTATCAACATAGACACTTCCTTCTCAAAGTGTTCATACGTATGTGCATAATATCACAATTATGCATATTTCACATATATTGCATTCAAGGATCATAGACCATATAAATCAACACATCTAACATTCATTATAATAGACATGTATATCATCGTAATTCAAGTAGTACATTCATTGCATGTATAAGCTCATATACTCATATTGTAGGTCATGAGTGTGAAGTCTATACAATTCAACATGCATAATAGCTTTCTTCTTAAAGCCTCAATATTCATAGTTTATTCCTTTTGGCTTTTACCTTTAAATACTTAGGAGTCATCTTCATATTATGAGCATTACTCTCAAGAAACACCTCACATGGTCATCATGTAAACCTAACTATCAAGATAAACTAACCACATGCTTCATTCTTACTCAATTATAGTCATATAGCATCAAGTAAACTAAATCTCAATACTACTCAACCATGATTCATCATGTAAGACCTAATCAAGTTAGTTCATATCTACAAGATTTACTTATAAGCAATTCATGTCTAGGTGATCTAATCTAAGGCAATTCATTAAGAAGTTCATCAATCTTAGAAGGTCGCATGTAAACCCTCAATTTGCCTCTTTCATGACATATCCCTAGGCCACATCAATTCCACCTTAGAACCTTAGTTTAATCAATAATACATGTATAATCATACTAAAATCATGCAATTACATGATAATCAACTCACCATCCAATCAATTGGACCAACTTGCAACAACATTCATAATGTAAAGAAGGACCATAGCTAGGATTGGGGAATAATACGCTCAATTTACACCTCCCTAAAGAAGCATAACCGATCGTTATCAAGTAAAGAACCCAACTTGTAGGTTGGGGTCGATCCCACGAGGAAAATGGTTTAGACTTTACTCTAACACACAATTATATCCAATTAGTCAAAGTATTTTCAAAAAAAAAAAAAAATTAATTAAAGGGGG
>JAJOOS010030843.1:0-14287 GCA_029582725.1 Solanum chiquidenum
CCTTATCTAAGAAAGTCAAATGAGCTATCCTTATGAACCTAGATTGGCTATGACTAAGAAATGGGGCCTTTCTTGGGAAGAGGTACTATGAGTTGGTTAAACTAGAAAAGGAACCCTCTCTAGTACATATGTGATTGAATACTCTATGGAAACCAAGGCTAAGCACCGAGTGGATGTGGTTAGGATGGTGGCCTAGTTGAGCATGAGATTAGGCACAATGAACATCCTTGGACATCTCTTAAACCATGTGCCAACATGGGTTTCTTTTAGTTCTACCCTTGGCAAGTAGAACAACCTCCACGGAGTAGGATAGACTCCGGATTCCATACCTTGCTAGTGTGGTCTATGTCGGTTAAGGCATATTTCCATCATATGGGATGTGCACTCTAGTATTGGATAGGTTCTACAACGTGTAGGTAGTAGTATGGGATGCTATCTACACATGGCACAAGTAGGCTTAGAATATACTAAAGTGAGTTCCCTAAGCCTTAGGGCTATTATGTGATTGTCCCCTATATGCTTGTGTGTCTCTTAAATGGTCTACAAAGAATGTTGACTTAGTATGTTATAATGTAATGATAAAATCCTTGTCTATGGTAACTCTTAGGAACACTTAGGTGTATATGAAGAGGTTGTATGGGCGGTCATTTCATTATTCACTTAAGTGTGGCTTAGGGTGACTTGAGATAGAGGCTTAAATGGTGAAGGAATTACTTTGCTATCTTGTTTAAGTATTGTACACTTGTGATAATTGAGTTGTAAATGATGTGAATATGGTCTTATTTGTGAATGGTGACTTGAAATGTGGATTCATGCTTGTGGTTATAAAGGTTTGTTAAAGAAGGTCTTAAAATCATACATTCCTTGTAAATGTCCGTTGTGCATGTTTTCTTGCATGGTCATCATACTTAGTACTTATTGAACTAATTCCATATTTCTCTATTGTTACAAGTGTAGGTGGTGGAAAGTGAGGAAATCTTTTGAGGAAGCTTGGGATATCGACTCTTCTCAAGAAGCTTGGTATGTCCTCATATATTCGAGGACATAGTTGTTACCTTCCTAGTATTTCCACTTAGACATTGTATAAGACTTATATTTTGTTGTAAGGGGTCGTGTCCCTAAGATGTTCTATTCGTGTCTAAGATGGTACATGAGACTTAGAAATTCTACTTCCTTACATTTGAAAGATTTTATGAGTATTATGGATTTGTCTTAAAAAGTGTTTTTATTCCTTACGGTTTTTATTACCGAATGCGATGAATGAATGCTAAGACTTGTATAAGACCTCCGAGAGGTCGAATACGCATGTAACGTCAAGGGGGTGCTCTTGGGTCGTTACATTATCTCACCTTTAACAAAGGAAATATGGGCTTGAAGTAAAAATAGGACTACGCCTTAAGCAATACAACTGCTAGCTTTCAAGCCTAGAAACACTTCTATATCATGACCTCCTTTATGAATACCGCACCTCATTATCTACAACTTATAACTCCTACAAGGATTTATGAATACTTTTTTCAAGGTCTAAGTTAAACTATCTACTCTTACTATGTTCAAGCCTAATCTCTAAATGACAAGATTCAGGTTTTATGCCTCTACAGGAAATCTCATCCCAAGAATACTACTCCTTACCACAACATTCAACTAACCTTGAGCTCATATCAAGAAACACCCAATGCATCACGCATTTGTCCACATGTTAACAACACCACATTCAAGCTTAGTACTATAACCACTCCATGGATTCAGACTAACCAACTTTCTAAGAATTTATCATTCCCTCATCATCTCTACTTACTGAAATTTCACGCATTACTATCTAGAACTAAATAACTACTCTCACATAACTATTACTCATAGTAAAACTTCATTGATCCTTCCCCAATTTTTATAACTTTGGATGGAACAATCACACTACTGCTACCAATATAAGAAATATCAATCTTCTCCTTCTATCATCGCTCAATTATTATCATCAACATCACTCTCTAAATAAAAAGGATCATTGAAAGTGATTTAGGGAGAAAGATCATAAGCCCAATCCATTTAAGAATTCTAATATAAGAATATGCATGGCATAATATTATGTTTCTCGCCATTGAGATTAAATAATGAATTTGCAATACTGAGCATACTATGAGACACGAGTGCTTATATGAATAGTTTCTTATCATGAGGCTAATATCCATAACTTTATGTAGTAAGATTGATATCAATGGGCCAAAGCCTTTTCCCCTCATTCTGGGAACTGTGCATAGATGTGAATTTATCTGAAATGTATGAGCATAGGTCATACACACAATTCTGATATTAGAAACATCAACAATATGTTGTAATGATTAAACTTTGAGGAATACACTAGAGTATGAATGGATCAATATATCACTTTCTCAACACTTGACTTTGTTTCTCATCTTATCATCCCCCTTAGGTCTGAAGCTCATACTTTAAAGTTGTAGATTTATTGCATCTTTTCTAAACTAGTCTATATTCTCTTTTACTCTAATACTCGGGAAAGACTTATCTCATGGATACTGAACTCTCCATGTGCAAGTACTAGGGTTCCTTCTAAGACCTCTTTCTAAGATGACTCATTGGCTTATAATGTCGTTTCATCTAACTCTTAAGGGAAAACATAATGCTTACATCAGCCTATTCCATATTGACAGCTCAAATAGACTGTCTAGGCACACATGAAAAATTATTAACTTAATTAGAACCTCATCTAATTACATACGATCTCGGGTACACATCATAATGATCTTGTTTCTCTAATGACTTAGCCACAGTTCACTACTCTTATCTATAAGTCAAAATCCCGTACTTGTACCACTCACATTCATTGTAACAAATCTCTTGATTCTTCACCTACTTTATGTTAAACCTACCAGATCAGATCTCAAACTAAGATCATCACCCTTATGTTTCCATCCTTTTGATTACGACACTTTTCTCAAATTCAAGCTTAGTGTATATTACTAACAACGAATACCAATATAATTGCTACCTTACTATACTAACTTACAACTACTATATAAATATAAGAAACACTCGCTTACTAAGACCTCATGACAAGTAGTCAATCTTTATCTCTCAGTCTGTATACTTACAGATTACTGTCACATTCCATTTCACAACTTAAGTAGTATTTACCCATACACTATACATCATTGCCTAATTAGTTCTATAACCCTCTGAATATCATGAGGTTCTCCCTTAAAATCCATAAGCCTAGCTTAGATCTATCACCTTATGACTACTCTGCTCTTTTATTCAATATATGTACTTGGCCTTTACTAACACGATGGCATATCGACATAAAATCCCTTTTAGTTAAAGTATACTCTAACTCATCAATACTAGTAACGCTTACACTACCTTGTATCATGAAATATACACAAACTCATCACTGCTTAGTCTACCCATAAAGAAAAACTCATCATTAATATCTTACTGGGTGCATGACTGCAACAACATAAATTAATTCATCACTATCTTCCTTTCTTAAATTACTATACCTCAGCATGCATTCATCTAACTCTGGGCATATTTACTTCTAGTGTTTATAACATCAGAACTCATACAATCTATTCAAGTGAAAATACTACCAAAGATCTAAAACACACTCTCCTCTTAAAGGGTATCACTTGAAAAAAGACTTAGAGAAGAGTGTCTGGAGTACATCTCGCTTTAAGCTTGAAGGCACGATTCATATGAATAAGAGTGCATTCTTTCGAATATGAACACTTCAGCTTACACACGGGATTCTCTCAAGCCCCTTTGCAGTCTCATGACTTTCTCAAAACTTTTGCTTAGAGTAACTCATCGATAAGGATTTGGGATTTCCTTTTCAACTACCTTGAGTATGAGAGGTAGTCAAATGGATCTTAGAAATGCATGAGTTTGAATAAGTTCCTTATGACATAGTTCTATTGCATGATTTAGAGTATGAAGGAAGGGAAACTTTTTTTAAATGCATGTAGTCCCTCATTTATAGAAGTGGGGCACTCATAACCATAAATAAGATCCTAATTGACATGGCTTCATAGACCACCTAGGACACCTGAACTCTATCGTCTGATACCAAATTTGTCATGCCCCGAGCCTAAAGCCTGGATGTGGCCAACACTCGATCGACAACCATTGTTGGTCCCTAAACAAACCCTTGGCCTGACTGACTACTTAGAAGATCACTTACTCAAGCGATAAATGGAAAAACTATAATTTTTAAACATTCAAACTCAAAGTAAATACTTAACTCAAACTATTTGTAAAATACTCAATAACAGAAGTATAATAGTTTGCGAAAACATCTCAAGGGAAAGTAAATACTGAAAGACTCCTCAACTCTATCTATCTATGAAGTCTCTAATGTTTAATATAGGTGTCATAAAAAGAGCCACGATGCCTCAAAACAACTAAACTAAAAGTAAATGTGAAGTTCCTCATAATGCAAGGAGGCTCACCAAAACTATATGGAGTGTATAATGATCTCAAAGGAATGCATGCTGATGATCCTGAACACCTGTATCTGCATCATAAAAAGATGCAGATCAATTTACATGAATACATTTGAATGTACGAGTAAGTAATATGGCTGAATAAACAATTGACTGAAATGAAGGACTAAAATAGATAAAACATAAACTCAACTGAATGTAAATGATTGAAGGAATGAAATCATTTAAACTTTACAAAAATACTTACTTATCTATGAAATTCAATAAAATATAAAAATACACTTTAACACTATTAGGGTATTCTCTTACCGACAATTATCACTAAGAGATACATGATGATACAGTGTCTTGTTGACGTTGCCAGAATTGTCCTATATCGTGTAGGGACATAGGACACAAGCTCTGCCCAAAGGCTCTAAGGATTCATCTAAAAAAATGATCTTGTATCTATGTTTGCAAGACAAGGTTTATGGGGTCTGTCAGTTATCTAAACTCTTCCCATATCAGTTCTCAATACTACTCCCAATTATATATACTATTTCTCAAATGTATAACAACATATTCTTTTTATGGTTTGAGATAATTGCTCAAACTATCCTCTTAAAAGAGGTAACTACTCTGAAATATCTTTGAAACTCATTGCTCATTTACAAAATAAGGTTTCTCTTTGCTCAATATAAAAATACATTTTGGGTTGAGATAAGTACTTAAAAGGGTCCTTTTTAAGAGGTAACTGCTCTGTACTCAATCTTTGTGAAAACTCTTTTAACATTTCAAAAAAAGATTTCTCTTTCTTCATGTAAAAAAGGAAATATTTGGGAAATACTTGTACTCTTTCTCAAACTCTTTTTTTCTTCCTCAAAAAGTCAAGATTAAAACAAAACTGTTGACTTTAAAAGATTCTCAAAGTTTATAACTCAAAATAGGGTTCATGCTGAAATATAGACATGAACGAATCAACTAAAGGATCTCAATAACAATATAGAAAACCCAATACTCAAAATTCAATGATTCTACTCTTCTCAAGAATATTCATTTCATAGGGTTTATGCTGAAATATAGACATGAACGAATCAACTCAAGAATCTCAATGCATAAAATATATCAATTCAATAATTAGGAATATAATTTCTAAAAGAATATGGAACTCAAGAACTCCAAATCAATTCATCTCAAGAATACGCAAATCTAAGGATAGAATCCTAGATCACTCTTTTAATAATTTAAAAGTAGATGTAGGGCGTGAGGATGAGCTAGTCCAACATTATGTTAGACTTACATACCTGATAATGAAGATTTTAGACTAGAAACTTTGGCAGATACTTGATTTATCTTAAGCTTAAAGAGGAACATTAGCTTCTGGAAGAAATCTTTGATCTTGGAACTTTGGTGCTTGTTCTTGATAAAAAACTCTTTTATGAAGTTCTTAGACTTGAAGAACATGGGAAAACCTTTGGTTGAAGGAATTCTCTTAATATCTTATATTTTTGACTTGATGGTTTTAGGGTTCTTGTTGGAGAAGAAGAACCTTAGGTGATTCTTAAAGGAATTTCTAAATACTTGAATGTTTTGATTGATTAAAACTAGTTAGTTCAGTTATATACTTAGTTAAAACACTAAAAAAGACTTAGAATAGGGTTCAAATGACATAGGAGAAAGACTAAAATGACCCCAACTTTAAAACTGTCGAGATGCCTAAAATAGGCTATTTTAGAGACTGTTTAAGGCTTCATAGTTCGTGAAAATCTTCATGGACCGTCTAGCCGGTCGTGAAGCTTCGCCTGCCTAATTTTGCTTCATTAAATGTGCATCACCTTTTACTCTAGGCTCGAAATGAGGCAAACTTTGTGGTGTTGGAAAGAGGACTCAAAGTCCTTTAGTTCGATAGGTTATAGACCACATTACTCATTTTGTGCTAAGAGATATGATATCTTCAAGTTGAACCAAAAATTAAAACTGATGAGGGACTTGTACGGACCACTAAACGAATCGTACAAGTCACCACAGGACGTCTACGGTACCATCTAGGTGACTATCACCTTAGCCATCTTGGATTGTCGTCTACCATGCCCTAAACGGGATGTGGACCTCTAAATAGATCATTGAGGGTGTCATGAATCGTCCATGGACCTTTTTTTGTTCGTAGACTTTCCCTTTACCCCTCTTTAGCCCTTTTCAAAGTAAGAGCTGTTACAAAGACAATTCAAATTATAAAAGTAGAGTTGTGATGTGTTATAGAATTATTCGGGTGTGAGCTTAGAAATTTTTGGGGTGTTACAAGTAGACATCGCCTTTGATGCCTATTCTTTTCAATTTGTCATTTTCCGCACTTGCCTTAGCCTACCGAAACTGACTTGGCGAATCACCAAATTTGAATTGGATCTACCTTTGATGCCTGATTCCTGAGATTTTTCCTACTGTCTAATTAGGCGATCCACCTTCCCCTTAGGCGAGCCCTAGGATAGTTTTTGAAACTCCGATTCTTACTGAGTTTGATTTAAACTAACTTTTAAATTTTCTATGTTTAAATGTGTGCTTTGCAGATTATGACACGAATAAAAGGCAAGCATGTGGTAAGATCAGATACAGAGTCAGACAAAGACTCTCATCCTCCTCTTCCTCTGAAAAAGCAAAAGGGTATAACTATTACTGAGCCTTCAAAGGCCCCTCATACCCAACAAACCAATCCTTAGGCTCCTACTAGTGGGGTTAAGAGACCCTGAAAACATATGAATCAAGTAAACATTCGTTCTAACTTAGAATTACCTTTACAAGATCCAACTCCTGCATCATGTGTTCTTATAGATCCAAGGGCCTTATATAGGCTCAAGGCAGAAGTAGAACAAATTATTTTCGAAGAGCTTAGGCTCTCGACTTATGGAATTATGAGTGAATCCCCGACCATTTGGGAAACCATCAAGTACCATAAGTTTCAGCAATTTACAAAGCTTAGACGACCTTATGTACCAAAATAGGAAAGGGAATTCTATGACGCCTATGATAAGGATTTTACCAAGAAGATAAAGGGAACTATATGGAAGCCTGTGGATGATGTGGAAGTGAAGGGTAAGATGGTTCAGTGTTATGCGGGTGAAATTAATGTAGTGCTATGCACCCCTTCTACTCAGGAGGACACCTACCATATTTAGATGCATTAGGATCTTAATGCACTGAATGCGTGGCTAGCGCAATTAATATCTCGTGATACCTCTCCCCCTTGGTTGGCTGACGGTGTGAAGATAGAGAATAAGGATCTAAACATTGTATCCCGATACTGGTTCAGGTTTATCACTAACAACATCATGACATCCCAAAATGAGTCAATACTCCGGTATCCAAAGGCAGTGCTAGTGGGCACTATCATTGAAAAGGAAATTGATGTCATCGTTATGAAGGAAATTTTTCCATGGTCTAGGTAAGAGAATACCTCCCTCCCTTTCACGGTGCTTATTACTCAGATATGTGAGAGAACGAAACTTCCCTATAAAGGAAAGACAGATGTGAGGATCACACCATCTTCTTCTAGTGACATTTGTAGGATTGAGGCTAAGTATTTGCGAGATGATGTGGATCAAAGTAAGACTTCACCACCATACATGATGCCCATGGTTGATCCCACCACACTAGCAGTTAAGGCTAGCATACATGCTCCTTTTGTTGATCAGGCAAGTATATCATCCTCTTCTACTGCACCTTCAGTTTCCACTATTTCTACTCCTGTTGTTGTATCTGTTGATGCTAATGCTATTAGACCTATCCTAACTCCTATCACTCGTGCCCCTTAACCCAGAGACAATGGTTTATTAGATAGGAAGCCTTTCTCAATCTATGTATGTTAGAGCAACATGGGTTCAACTAAACATGCCCGGGGATATGTATCAGGCTATTGAGAAAGCCTTGGTTCCATTGAGAGACATGGTGAGTAACTGTGAGGGGCAGACAGAGGGATATAACATGAAGTTGGATAACCGCACTGCCAAATTAGAGGCCCATGAGAAGGACAAGAGTAGCTCTTATGCACTCAAAACCATGAGGGACAAGCTTGCGACCTTGCGAGTTAAGGTTACTCATTTGTAGTCTATTGATATATCTATGCTATGGGGTGAGGTTCCCTTACCGGATTCACAAACCTTCATGCCTCTAAAAATGCCCATTAGTGAGACCTTTCCCACTTTGCAGCCTATGATAGATGCTATTATTGAGGTTATTTCTGATGAGGATGACGAGCGGGTCAAAGATGAGTTGGCGGAGGAGACGAACAAAAAGGAGTTGATGAGCGAGGAGCATGGCATTATAGAGACTTTGACTAAGATGTAGGATACGAGGGAAGTCATTATTCAGTTTGCCCTGGAGAGATACCTTTGGGAAACTTCAACGGTTGGTTCAAGTGGAGTCTGAGAGACTCCACCATTACTTTGAGTGTTGAGATGGGCACTAATGCCCCAATTGAGCCTTCCCTTTTGCGTCCTGTGATCCCATTTCCAGGCATTGATTCCTTGCTTGAGGCTTTACCACCTGAGACTCTAAACGATAGTTCTCCACATGCCTAGTTTATCAGGGGGACCCTTTCATCTCAGCCTCTCGTACATCCATTATTATCACATTGAGGACATTGTTTTTATTTTTGGTGAGGTGAGGGCCTTCGAGCAAATATTCCCATTTTGATTGTATTTTGTTATTTTGAGTTTTAGATGATTGTATTCCTTTACTTTTGTTTATATTTTAGTGCTTCTTTTGGTTGTGTGCGTCTCTGGTATCTATTTCGTTCTCTCTTGATTTCACAACCCCCATGAATCATGAAATTCTTGAAGTTTTCATTGATAATTATTTGAGCAAGGGGAATGTCTAATTTTCTTCTCACACTCTATAATGAAGGATAAAATAGTTTTTATAGATGAGAATCATCTCATTAGCCATGGAAATCAATTTCACGACCCGATTTTCCGAGTCATGATGATACCTACTAAAACCCACTAGTAGGTAAGCCGAGCCGTACTCTGAATAAGAAGTAGTGAGCACAAGGGTAGAACTAAACATAAAATAATGCTAACTATAAGAAAAGAGAGGAACATAAAGCAAACAAAAAACTATTTACAAAGGAAACCCTCCAGAAACTTGAAGTCACGAGTATAGAGCTATCTAATATGAACAAGTACATGTCCCAAAATTGGACCACAAAAAGTCGTCTCAAAGAAAAAAAACAAGCTAACATATATATACAAAAGAAGACAAGTTGATCCCAGATGCCAAGAGATCACCCTCATCTGCGATATCCACAAGCTGCAAAAGATGGCATACTCGATCACCGCTGGTAGCTGGCACTAGGACCCGCATCATGAAAAGATACAAAGTGTAACATAAGTACCAAAGTACGGTACTTAGAAGTAATCATAGGCCGACCAAGCAAGAAAGGTAAAAATAGTCTAGAAAGATAGAATCTAAACACAACTAAGGTCAAAGCGAAAATGAAAGAAGACACACAAGTATACAACAAGTAAATCTAAGTATAGCTAAACTAACCAGACTGACCCCCATAAGCTCAGAAGATACACTTCTGTGAAAGTTTAAATAAAAACCCGAACAGACCCCCATAAGACTGATACGTACACAGAATAGCTAAGTCTATCAGAAAGAAGAGTAATCCATATCCAAACACAAGAACATCACCTGGGCTCCCAACCGAAGTAGCCTAGCACAAGTCAACTCCCATCCCAACTAACAAGAGTGACAAACAATCCAATCAGTCAACTCCCAGCCTAGCTAGCAAGAGTGACAATTAACCCAGGCCGTTCAGCCATAGAGTCCACTCCCAGGGGCGTCAACCACCTAGCTAGCAAGAATACCGCAGGGGTGTGTAAACTACGTAGAGGGTTGTAGATACTCACGCCGCCCAGCCATCCAACCAACTCCTAGAGGTGTCAGCCGCCCAGCTAGCAAAAATGCCCAGGGGCATATTGACTCCGAAGTGGATATAAAGTAGGCTCTAAGACACCGTGTTTGACATCCACGCTCAATGATATCATAAAAAGCTCCAAGACAAAAATAGTCAATCTTGAGAAAACACACAGTATCTGGTAACGCATAGGAGCTACACTAATAGGGAGAGGAGACAAAAAGCTTACAAGAAGCGCAAATGCCTAAGTTAAGACTGATACTATCAGACCCAAGTCTCCTATTCCAATCTACAAATACCTAGTCCATCCGAACTACTTCAGACACATGCAAAAGTCACAAGATTCATGGGTCTAAGGCAACACTAGTTTATCCTAGACTAAGGCCAAAACATGCTCCAAAAATATTAAACAACCAAGTAAATCACATAGCATGTTACAACACACATACAACCCTTTTCCAATATTGTACTACACTCGATACAGTGGTTATCAACCACAAATCATGGTTTCTAAGAAGAAAAGTAGAAATAACTATGTACGCGCCCCCAATTCATACTAATCAACATGAATTTACACATTATTACTCAATCTAATTAGAAAGGAAGTTGTAGCTTACCTGTTACATGACCACCAGATCTAAATAACAAGACCAGAGCTTTTCCCTTCCATATAACCTCTGAACGCTGCACCCCTATCAAAATTAGGAACTCTATGTCAATACGGTCTTTTCAACACAAAAATCACCCAAAATGGAGATGGACCAATTTTTAGAGTCAAATGGAAATGGTGGGATCCGTGCAAAAAAATCTAGAATTGACAAAAGGTCCTAATCTATGCCTTGAAATTGTGTCATAAAATAGGACACAATTCACGGCTCGAAACAGCGAAAACAAAAACACATAACTAAAACAAAACTAAATGGAAAAAGGGCAGAAGATTTTGCACAAAAATTACCTCTAACTGAGCTTCACGGCTCAAAACAGCGGAAAAAACAACATACCATGAAAAAAAAGGAAAATGGGCAGCAGTTTTTTGCACAAAAGTTACCTTGAACTGAGCTTGACCAACACAATCCAATAACACCACCTTGTAGCCTCGACAACTACAAGCGTGTGGGACTTTGAATCACCAAAATTGGAGCTCGGATGAGGAAGAAATTGCCTCTTAAAAAATGAAGGTGAGCTGAAATTTCTTGGTAAAAATACCCGAAATTGGTCGCCAAAACCAAATATCTGGTAGAGAAATATCTGATATATGGTCGCTGAATGCCTGCACCAAATATCAACACTTCAGCTGGTTTTCTTAGACTTCAAGTTCTTCGATGGGGTGCCTGGGATTCATTCGAAATCATGTGAAAGCGAACACGATATGCAACCCTACTAAATTTTATATTCTGAACTCGATGGAGTAGTCAAAATACCCATACTAGATCATCTCGGTAAAATGTAGGTCCCACACCCAAACTCAATTGTAAGCCAAAATCCACAAGGGGGCTTAGAATTAACCTGGACGTCTTGGAATCCAAATGAAGGGTCGATCTAGACTAAATTTAACATTCTGGAGCTAACCACGATGACATAATTCTCACCCAAGCTCTTTTCACTAGAATGTTGACTAAAGTCAAACTTAGACTTCAACTTCAAAGTTAAAACATGTAATCACATAGGCTCACACCGAAAGCCTCAGAAGTCACGCTGACTATGCTACTACCTAAAATTACCCTTCTGGAGCTGATGAAATCGTCACAATTGGACTCTGAGGTCATCTTCCTGGACTTCTAATAAAAAAGAACCATTCAAGGTTCAAAAGCTTCCAAAATACTAAAACTCACATAAAAACCAAACGATCGACCAAGTGACCGAACTGTCAGTCCCAGCAAGTCATAATGACTTTGGGTTGCTACAAGAAAGCTCTAAATGACGAACATTAGACATAAACAGAAAAAAACCCTAGAGGTCATTACAACATCAACTACTACAAAGGAATTTTTTCTGCTCCGGCATATCATGCTCGGTCTCCCAGGTAACCTCCTCAATTCACTACAACAAATATGATATATAGCTATGAAATTATTAGCTACGACATCAAATTTGTCACTAACTGTTCGCTTTTAGTGACAAAATTTAATTTTTGTGCTTAAATATATCAGACACATTCTTTTAGTGACGAAACATAACAATCCGTAGCAAAGTTTTGTCCACTAAAGTTTCCCACAAAAAGTTAATTGGCGCCATTTGTTATGTAGTGTTAGTCTCGAATTTAAAGTTATCAGTGACACATTATTTTGTCACTAATAATGTAACTAATTCATGACAAATTATTTTTTGTCTTAAAGTTTTTTTATTTTTGGACCCAATAATTTCATCTAAGAAATATGTTGTTACAATATTGACAAATTAGAGTTCGTAGTTAAATATTATAAGTTTTAGCTAATAAGAATTTAGATTTAATTATGATATTTATTTTCATCACTAATAGTATAAATAATTGGTGACAAATATTTTATTGTCTCTAATCAATCTGTGATTTAGTGACAACAAAACAATCGTCACAAAATATGTAAGGTGTTAAATAGCGACGAATTAAAATTTGTAGTGAATAATTCAACTATTTGCTACAAAAAAAAATCATAGCTAAATACAACTAATTTTTTTTCTACAATTGTTTATAAGTACAAGTAACAACTTACAAAAATAATAATACAAGTGCTTCATAATAAATAAACAGAGTCCTTTCGTTAATTGGTGAGGGAAAATATTAAAACCAACGAATTCGGTCCATTTTGTAAAAATGAAAAAGTTCAATTCATCAATTTTCTTAAATTACACAATTATAAAATGCATCGTTTCAAGAATACAATCCAGGTTATAAGTACCGTGAGTGGGGTACGGTACTACCAATAGATCACTAATATTTATTGGTTTAACACTTTTATTTTTTATTTGATATACGTTCATCGATAAAGACGATAGAAAAAATAATTTCTCAAGTCTTGGTGCTACTTTTTGTGCGTGTCTATTGATTTGTGATTGGTAAACTGCATAGACCTAATCGATCTATGTGCTTCTGTCTAAAAATATATACATATTTAATAGTAATTCCACATACGTACGTGGATCAAATATACAAAGATAACATCGACTTACAAACTTAGATTTTGCAAAGGTGATAAATATTTCATGAATTTCTATTAACTTTTTCCATCAGTGTGAAAATCAAAATAAACTAAAAAATGAAAGCACAAATGAAAGAAATGAACCAACTAGGATTTCAAATATATTATGATGAAGTACTATAGTTATGGGTATCAACTTTTTTTCCTCAAAACAATTGATTTACTAATCGAATTGAACCGATTATTCAATTTTTTTAATAAAATCAAAAGTTTAATTTTATATAAATTTATAATTGTACTAAATAATTTTTAAAATTTATAAAAATAATTAAATAAAATGACAAAATCGTACTGAATATATTTAAAGATATGTTAAAAAATATACAGTTTAATTAAAATATAATCTACATTTGAATGAATTGTAGGTGGTAAATTTCATGCACTTGTGTATGTGTATAAATAATCATATAATATATTATATCTACAAAAGTTAAATTTGAAAGAAGTTAATGAAGTTAAAAATGAAATAAAAATGAGAGACAAGAGAGAGTTGATCGGATGATAAGCACTCCTCACTTCCAACCTTTAGGTTGTGAGTTTGAATCCCCAAGAAAGCATAATGTGGTGTAGGAGCTCCTGGGGAGGATTTTAAAATAAATTGAGATGGGAGGTGTCACGACCCGAGAGTACCCCCTAGTCGTAACATGGCGTATTCGACCCCGAAGGGGTCTTATACAAGCCACATAGTCATTCATTGCATTCAATAATGAAAATAGTGCGGAATGAAAAAACTTATTTACATCCACACATTCAAACTT
>JAJOOS010030844.1:0-18890 GCA_029582725.1 Solanum chiquidenum
AAAAAAAAAAAAAAAAAAAAAAAAAGCCTAAAATCTAATGATTGAAAAAAAAAAATTGGAAGAAGAACCAAAAAATGACTGGAGGGTTGGGGAGGCAAAAGGGACGTAAGGCAGATGGAGTAGGGGTGGGGAGATGTAAGCTGGGATGAGATGGTAGAAAATAGATAATTTTATTTATTTATTTTTGCTGAAAAATTAGTTGCTTTTTAATAATTTATTTTAAAATTATTATTTTTACACTCAAATGCCACATGTCAACTTTTAATTAGTCATCATGTCATGTCATCCGCAAGTGTATTACACACACTTTGTAATTTTAGCTGATTGTCAAAAAGGTGTCAAAATGACACAGTAGACCCCTACTTGAGGTGTTTAAAATGAACAAAATCTACTTGAGGTGTCTAAGTGAAAATTGGTGCCAACTTTAGGAGGCTGCCGATGGGTTCAACCTTTCAGTAATGAGAGCAAAAGGATGGAGATAAAAGCCATCAAAAGAAGCCAAAAGACTTGGGGTGGGGGGGGAAGGAAACGTTGAGCATCACCCAATGTCAATGTGACTCGGCATATTGCCGATCAGACAAAATATGACTGAAAGTTGCAGTTTGCAATCGTCTACACATTGAATTTACATGAATAATTGAATGTTATCCGCAAGCACTGTCTAAAAACTTTTCATGGAATCGACTTGACTCTAAGATACCTTTTCATTTAGGAAGAAAGTTGAGAAAGAGGAGGCAACTACAAAATCTTTCAATGTATCTGTGTTACACAAGTAGAAGAGAAAGATGTGTGCCAAAACTTTGCTCATATTGAAAGAGATACTATATACTCCAATGAACTCTTGAGTAAACTAATGCAGCAAACCGATAATCTGAGTCTCGAGTAAACTACAATTAAAATTATGCAAGTTTTCCTTGAGATATCCTAAACAAACAGAATATACTCATTACTTGAGTTTCTCCGTTTGTTGGGCCTAGTCATGTAAGAGGTAGCGCAACTATGGACATTACATAAATCCAGTAG
Source organism: Solanum chiquidenum (assembly GCA_029582725.1). Taxonomy (NCBI): domain Eukaryota; kingdom Viridiplantae; phylum Streptophyta; class Magnoliopsida; order Solanales; family Solanaceae; genus Solanum; species Solanum chiquidenum. The sequence continues at coordinate 1,024 of JAJOOS010030844.1, forward strand.
CATCTTAGTTTTGTTTTTACAATGTTGAAAGTTACTTTCCAGTTGTTTCACACTTTCAGCATCTAGATTATGCAAATACAAAATTATTGTAGACATCTCCCACAGTAATGTCCACTGTATGCAAGCAACTTAATACATAAAATTGTTATAGAAAATTGGAGCAACAGAGGAAAATTTACAGGTTGGGTGTTGATGCCAAAAGTTATACAAGTATGATAAACCGTTGAAGATGAGTTTGCTCTTTTGTTTCTTCTCTTCCTTGATCTTTCTCACCCTTCTCTATCTTCAGTTCAATTTACTGTATGTCTCACAAAACCTGCTCACTTGGCCTCTAGGGAATGAAATGGAGGCTGTTTTGCTACATAGATTAAAGAAGTATATGGTAGCACAAGAGTGGGTGCTCATTCTAAGTGAAAGACAATGTACAACTTCTTAATTCATTCCCGATTTCAGTCATTTTCAACATCTCAACAGCCAGCCACCTTTATGTGTATGTATGTGTATAATGCATGTGAAAGAGAGACAGCAGGGACGGGAGGGAAGAAGTTTATTTCTCAAATAGGACGAGCAGTGAGAGAGAGTACGATGTAAGGGGCTAACGGAATAAGGGCAATATGCCCCACTGGTGCAGGAAGCCTTCTCCAGTTGTTACTTCTAGTACCAGCAGCACAAGAACTGCCAACATAGCTGCTCTTCCATTCCACGTTTCAGCACTTTTTGTCCAACCCCATTCCCAGACTGTTACAGGAGGTGGAAGCTCCCTGCGTTGTGAATCATATGCTGCCAATAGCTCTTCCACGCTGCCAAGAGGGACCAATGACTGCAAATAAACACCTCAGCATATATTAGGTTCAATTCACCATTCATCTTTGAAAACAGAATTGAACTTTTCTGTTCAAACTTTGATAACATTATTCAACCAGAAACCAGTTATCCACATACAAATAAAACAAGGAGGGGTGCCCTTTATTTCAATCACTTTCGGCAGTTGCATCATAAAACCCAGGTGCCATGTTTTCTGCAGTAAATGAAAGAACCTGAAAGTATGCAAATCAACTAAGAAACTGGAGCAAGTCTTACAAAACATTTGACCATGGCTGAGAAGACACTACTGTCCCAACAAGTGAAGGGTATGTGTTAGTTGATCAACCTCCTAGGGCTGAGTAAGTTGTTCAAATTCTTCACTTGGTACATAGAAGTGCCAAAGATCTGGTTGCTTATATCATAATGGAACTAATGTGCTTGACAAGTAGGACAAACCATGAGGACTAAGCCTCACTTGTACCGATCAACTAAAACAAAATGAAATTCATTTGGATAAACTAATGAATCACAAGTAAACATCAAGCCCCCATCCCACAAGCATAAATCCTATTATTATTACTTAATATAATTCACAATCAATCATATTTGGCCTAGCAGAAAAAAAATTGTCATATCTCAAAATGAGAATTGAATTAAACTCTTCCGAGACGGAAGAAATGAATTGTAAAATCAGGGTCAATCTATCCAATAAGCCTTGGACAGGTAGATGCTGCCCAACAGTTGGAAAATTCAATCATACCTCGCCCAAGAATAAAAAGTTATGAGAAATGAATTATACTTTGCTCAGACTGAAGAAACGAAATTGTCAAACAAGGGATCATTTACGCAATAAGGCATTAGAAATGTAGATTCTGCTCAACAGAGTTGGAATAACCCATCCTTGTCAAATGGTATTCATATTAGAAATCTATATGGATGATAAAGTGTATCAAAGAACTTAGACTTTCAGCAATGATGACCAAATGTTGGAGGGTCATATAAACAGAAGGTACACATTGTCTAAACCTCTGTCTTGATATCTCTAACACGTATAGAAACAAGAGTTCCTTATAAACCATGGGAAGAACCTATCTAAAATTGCCGTCAGAAACGAACTAACTCAAACTCAAATCCATCGTCAAACTTGTTCAAAAAATCTCAGAAGATCCTTTGATAGCATCAATGGTGACATGCTTCCATTATTGGAATTGGATAAAACTTTGGAAGTTAAGGAGATGCACGACAAGGTTGATGAGCTTCAATGGGAGATCAGATCAGAAGGTTCTTATCGTGGAAGAAAAGCCCAAGAGTAATGGCAAAGAGTGGATCAAGTGCTATGCAAATTTCATAGTCCAAGTCCAAATTTAAGACGAGGAAGATTGAGGCCACATGGAGTCCAAGAGGAGGGGCCCACATGTAGCCCAAGAAAGGAGTTGAAAATGCCCAACAAATGAGCTAAAATTCTGCCAAAAAAGAGATGATTTTCACGGCCAACATGGGTAGTTTACGTGCCAAGTTCACGTGAAATTTTGGAGCCAAAAACAAAGTCAGTTATTCCCTTTTTCTGTTAGCTATATTGGGAAGAAGTTGTGATATTAATTTTTACTTGTTTTCCTCGTTTAAAATTTCCTAGGTAGGCTTTAATCTTTATAATTTCCATAGAAGGATTCAAATCCCCTGTTATATTGGATATGTTTCCCCTATATATAGGGCTGAATTTTTGTTGGTTTTCTTAAAAGATGGTGCAGCAAAAAGGGTTGAAATTATTAATCGAAAATGTCTCTCAATATTTTTCTTAAGCATTGGAGGGCTTTAAGTAGCCAACTTACAACAAAAATTTGCATAATTCAAAATTCAAAATTCAAAAACCTTAAAATATGTCAACAAACTAAAACAACCTAATAAAAATTTAAAATATCTCAAAGAAGATTGTGAATAGCTGAGTTAATTTGGAGCAGAATACTACTACCTAGACACAGGTTTATTGCATGGTTAACAGTACAGGGCAGATTGCTTACAAAAGCCAGAGTTGAACGAATGCAGATTCCAGTTGATCATCTAGAATGTGCCTTAGTGAGACTCAAGTAGTTGAAACTCAAGTGCACCTATTCTCTGATTGTGAATGGACCAGGAAAACTAAAGATGCTTTGGTTCAATGGGCAGGGGTGAAATGGCCATCAGGAGATGCAAAACAGGTACTTGAAAGAATTAAAAGGAGGAGATGGAGGCAATTTCATAAGGAGGTGATAGCTGCACTTTGGGGTGGTATGATATACCATATCTGGCAGGCTAGGAACAAGAAGGTGTTTCGAGGGGTCAGTATGAATACAGACACAGTAATTACACAGATTAAACAGGGTTTTGTAATTAGATTAGACGTAGTGAAACAGTCAAAAAAGGCTCATAGATGTGGTAGCTTGATACAAAAGTTTGTGTAATTAGTGACTTGTTGGAGGCTTAACTGTTAATCTCTTATGATATTCTTCCTAGAAGATGGTCATGAGATTAGGTGCTCTTTAGGTGTATTGTTTTTGTGTTATAAATGGTAATATTTACATTTGTTACCAAAACTTAAAATTTAAAATTCAAATCATCCTAAACATCAGCAACTTAATTATTAGGTTGAAAAGAAAATTAATGCAGTAACTAAAAGCAATTTTCAACAAAAAATATTTCAAACAACATTATTATTAACTTTATTGAGAGATTGTTTTCTTTACATCTTTGTGTATTGGCTTTCTTGGGATTTATCTTACAACATTACAAGAACAACTCTTTTAGGAGGTAAGATTTATTTTTAACTTGATATCTTTGGTATTAAAGTAAATGAAGGTAATTTGTCTTATACTAATTATTGTCTCTAATTCTTCGAAATAGGATCTAGATCACTATGCCATCTTAGTTCTTGAATTGACTCTACTAGTATCATAACTAGCTTTGATGCACTAATGTTTTATTACTAAGATCAATTAGGATTTTTAGCACTTAATATTAAAATTTGGAAATTTTATTCTTGAATTTTGGATATCTTAAATTATTGTGTTTAATCTTAATATTTTCGCTTCTGCATTATTTTCTTATTTTTCTTTTAAGTAACCCAATTCTTATCAAGTGATATCAAAGCGGTTCTATCAAGATTTCGTTCTTGATAGTAGTAGGCGTTTCTTTACAAAGCAAAAAAAGGAGAAAATACACAAAAACACCCTCAATCTTGTCTCGAATTTTCAGTAACACACTTAATCTTAGCGAGAGTCCTGTTACCCCCTGGAACAATTTTAAAGCAGAATAAACATCACCCTAAACGTTGTGGCACAAGTAGTGTATGCGCATCGCTCAAGCATGTGCAAAAACAAATAGCAGCTCAAAGTAGAACCTTTTTACACCATGTGTCTAAAATATTTAAAAACAACATATTTTAAAAGGACCGTCTTCAATATTTTTGGAAAGATCTGCAACCTTTCCTGCGCTCATGCCCTCCTTATGGCCTTACCATCTCCACCATAACTTGCTTAACCAGTGCTACCACCATCCCTCTCCAAACCTCTTCCCTCCTCCACCAGTGAATCAGAACCATTATTATAGTTTATGAAAGAAACCCAACAACTTCTTATCAAATAAGTAATCCAGCAACCTTAAATTTATATGTACACAGTTGCATCATAGATTTCATGTCCGAAAACAGAAAACTCAACAACCAATTTGCTAAACTAATATAAAGAATCAACTTTCTGGGACCCTTTTCAAAAATAGGCCAAGAATTTATTTTTATTTTTTTGTGCGTAAAAGAGATTGAACCCAAATAATTTTTTGTAGAAAATTGAATTTAGTTTTAAGAAACTAAAAAGAGATAATCTTTGTTATCACTAAAAGAAAACCAAAAAGAAGAAAAAAAATATGTAGAGGAAGAAGGGGAAAGCAAAACAATAAAGAATGAATTAAAAGAATGGTAAGGTCGAGAAGTAAGGATAACAGAAACAAAGAAAAGGGTTAAACATCAGCTATTGAAGTGGAGAAGAAAGAGAAAATCTCTTAATGATAAAAGAAAAAGAAGAGAAAAGGGATTTAAGTGATAAAATGAAAATAAAGGTGCATGTAGAGCATAATCAGTAGGGGGGTGCATCGGTCGGTTCGGTTCGGTTATATGTAGTATCGGTTCGGTTTATCGGTTTTTGATTTTTAAATATGCCAACCCAATAACAAACCGATAAGATATTTTTTATCGGTTTTTGGTCGGTTTACCCAATAAGAAAATGTCTTTAAAATATTTTATAACTTCTCACTTCTCTAAATACTTTGATATAGTGAAACAAGAAAGATAATGATAAATTGCATCAGTAAGAGAAAATATAGTACGAAGGCTATAATTACACGCCACCGCAAAAAATAGTATGGAATTTCTGATGTTAATCAAACTACAGACCTTTACAAACTTGCAAAAGCTACAACCTACAATTACAAACTAAAATAAAAAAGTTCACAAGACTAAAACTAAAATCAAATAGCTACAATTGTGAACCTTTACTTTAGTCTTTATGTTTTGAGTAAACAATAAAGACTAGTAAAGCGGCCTAGTGTGAAGTGGGTAGAGTACTAATAGTTTGATATTATTATAGTGTCTAGTTATCTATTAAATTATTAATATTTAATATTTAGGAAGGGTAAAGTAGTAAATTATTACAGTCTTATTTGGGTTATCGGTTTACCCAATAACCCAATATTAAAAATCGAAACCGAACCAATAACTCAGTAACTTTTTTTTATAAACCCATTAAAAACCCAATAACCCAATAAACATAACCCAATAATACTTTTTTCGGTTCGGTTTATTGGTCGGTTCGGTTTTTGCACACCCCTAAATTAATCAGGTATTTTGGTTATTCATGCCACATCAAATTTTAGAGTGATGTTTATTCCACTTTAAAATAGGTCAAGGGGTAATAGGAACCCCGCATAGAATTAATTGTGTTGCTGTAAATCCCAAAAAAAGTTGAGGGTGTTTTTGTGCATTTTCCCCCTAAAAACCTGCATTGTTTTAAGTAACTAAAAGGTAAGCTGCATAACCAAAATTCAAGTGTTTGAAAATCACGCTATATTTAGAAACTTTGGATTTATTGTTTTTCTTTGTTTCCAACACCATCAAGGAAAACCAAGAAGAGGGAAAATTTGGAGTTCTTTTTACACAAATTGATCTTTTCTTGTCTCATCAAACTCAATTTGTCAAGTAGGTAAAAATTAACTTATTTCTACATCTTACCTCTTAAGGATTGTTAATAGTAGGATTTATATAAATCCTAAAGGAACCAACAAAAAATAATAATTTGAGTGGAAAAGGCAAGAGAGGCTGAGATCAATAGAGGGAAAAAGCCAAAGTGAGAGATACTTATTTCTTTGATATTTTACTTATGAGGTTTCTAGCACTTAAAGAGACTGAAGCAGGGACTCAAGATGACTATTAGAATCTCTCTGAAAATTCTAGCATATATGTAAATATAGTAAGTAGCTTAATTTACAACAACAATAACATACACAGTGAACAAGTAAGCTCTAGGGAGGGTAGAATGTATGCAGACCTTAACACTACTCCATGGAGGTAGAGGTTTCCGAAAGACCCTCGGCTCAAGTGCAACAAATCCCGATATAAAGAAGAAGACAATGAAGAGAAATTGAAACAAGAAACAGAGAAAAGTAGCAAAAACAACAATAAAATCATGTGATAATCGAAATGTCATAAACAACATACTTATTAACGAACAACAATAAACAATGATAAAAATACAAAACAAGAACTATAATAATACAAGTAGTGCCACTGCAAACACTAGCCACCCTAAGCAAGACAACACCACATTAACTGCTACCCTTCTATCCTAATAAGAGTCCTCCACACCCTCCTATCTAGGGTCATGTCCTCAATAACCTGAAGTTGCGTCATATCATGTCTTATCACCTCTCCCCAATACTTCTTCGGCCCTCTCACAACTTCTCATTGGTGCATCTATGCATCTCCTCTTCACATATCCATCCCATCTCAGTCTCGTTTCCCTCATCTTGTCAACCACAGAGGCCACACCCACCTTATTCCGAATATCCTCATTTTTAATCCTATCACTCCTAGTATGACCACATATCCACCTTAACATCCTTATATCTGCAACATGCATTTTATGGACATGGGATTTCTTGACTGGCCAACACACAGTCTCATACAACAAAGTCGGTCTAAACATAGCTATTTAAACCCCAATAGCTTGAGGGAATAACCAAGTTGAGTTCTCTCTCAAACTCATTCTTTCTCACAATGACAACAACTTATCTGAGGCACTCACAATGATTGCCGCTCAACTTGATGTGACAGACACCACCCTAACAAATTTAGGGAGACCAAAACCGTAAACATGGCTAGTGTGAGGAGAATCCATCAAAACACAAGACTTTAAATTAAGAGACTTCAAATTTCAAATTTTGATACAATAAAACTAAATAAAGTATCGAGTGTTGAGGTCGAATCCTAATTTGGAAGTCGATTCGGGTATCGGGGTGGAATCCAGATTCGGATGTCGGGTCTTGAGTTGGATGTCGAGGTTGGATTTCGGGTCGAAAGTCAGGTCCCGAGTCGAGAGTCTAGGTCGGGTCTAGATTCGGAAGACAGATCCTGGGTCGGGTTTCGAGGTCGGGTTCTAATTTGGAAGTCGGGTCCCACATCATATGTCAAGTTTAGTTTTATGATACAATAAAACTAAATAAAGTATTTTCAACATTTTTCATCCAAAAAAGATTAAAATATTTTCTTCATATTGAATTCTAAAGTAGAGTACTATTTACTTAAGAAAATATGGGTAGACATGGGTCTACATGTATTTTACCCAACCCATTTTCACCCATATGAATATGGGCGGGTTGAATTGTTACCCATTTTATGTTGGCCCATTTTCAACCCGCTCAAATTTGACCCATCCCGCCCAGTTGCCACCACTACCTGTAGGTCATGGCTAGATGGGAATAAATTAGACCCTTAGCATATGTGTACACCTTAGCATTTGATGTGTGAGTTTATTTGTGTATTGTACTGATAATGAGTTTAACTGAAATTATTTTGGTAAGATGGAATGGGCATAGACTCACGTAAATTGAAATCATTGATTCTTCATTTCCTTGATGATTGAAATTGTTTATCTGATACGCTTAACCTGCTGTGATGGTACTTGTTGGGTGTTGAAATTACTTGCTATGTGTTGAATGTCAGGTCTACTTGTTGTTTGACTCATGTGTTGCATGCTTCCTAAATTGAGTCGGCATATTATGTCCACCAGTACATAGTGGTTTGTATTGACTAATACTTCCCTATACTCTTCTTTTGTTGAGTGCAGAACGTGTTCCAGAGGCTCATTTGAGACACCATATCTAGCGTGTGCAAGCAATTTCCGACCAAGGGTGAACGCTCCATTTTCAGGTTGTCGTGGACCATCATAGTAGTCCTTGTATCTTCCGAACAATGAGACAATCTATCTTTTATTTAGTTTTTGGATACTTCTGTTAGGTTTGGTTTTGTTTAGAAGTTCTTGTACAATGACTTTCGGGTTTTGGGGATTTTAGTAGTTGATTCGTTTCCGCACTTATTTAAGTCGTTGGTTTTCAAAATATTATGTTTTAGTTGAATTTAATTATAATTCTGTCTTGGATGGTTGATGAATTTGGTTAAGGTTCAGGTAAGATGGTTCTCCCCCTGAAGGGTTGGTATGAGTGTCACTCACGACCCAAAGCCATTTGGGTCGTGGCATATAATCTACTCTTTTTTCCTAGTACATGAACTAGCTAATAAGCTAACCATGAACTAATTTATATAAAAATTCATGAATCAAACAAATCTTAAAAACCTTTTATTTTTCCAACACAAAAGGTTTGATTTCCAGCATCTATCACCAGCCTTGTCACATACCATCCAACTAAGTTACAGTGCTTAGTGCCTATGTTAGATTATCCCTTCAATTAAACGTTTGCAAGCTTCTCTATTTCAGGTCACTGGCACCATCTACTTAACAAAAAATTTAATAATTTCTTAATCATAGTGGAGTTAAAAAGCACCTGGCGAGCTTCAAGATTTGAGACTGCCATTGCTCCTACATATGGAAGACTTTCAATCACTGCATCTGCCAAATCTGAAATGAAAGTGGGTTCAACACCTAGGGCAGGAACACGTGCCCAGTTCTGTATTCCAGACTCCAATGCTAGCTCCTTGTATTCAACATCAATTTCCTCTAATGTCTCAATATGCTCACTTACAAAACTGTGATAACATTTAAAAATTAGAGAATACAAATAACTAAAACAAAAGTCGAACAAACTAGGAATCATCATTTGTACTGATTAAACAGCCAACTTTGCTTACCTAATTGGCACGGCAAGAATACTCTTTACCCCTTTCTTCCCAAGCTCAATTATCGTCTCATCAGTATATGGTTTAAGCCATTCAACAGGTCCAACCCTACTCTGCATCAGAGCAAAATAACTTCATGGAATGGCTAAGTAAAAACATTAACAAAACTCAATCATGATACTCTTAAGTGAAAAAAGGTGCATCCATATGCATACAGAATCACAGTAAAGCACATCAGTTCCGGAAGTCATGTATCCGAAATGCCACCAGTGAAGATTTTTTGTTTTGTAGTTGATCCAAGAAAATAACTACTATTTTTATGATAGTGGTGTCCAGACAGCTTGTGTGCACTCTCGACTACTCCATCACAACCTGCTACCTTCCCCCCAACACAGGTACTGATTTACTCTGTCCACCAACACTTAGGTAGATGGAAAGAAATCACCTAGTGCTTTTGCCTGTACTGAGATTTGAGCTTTGAGCTTCGAGACCTCACGAAAATAACTTGTTTTTTTGCATCCAAATAACTTATCAATGCCAGATAAAATCAACATTACTTGACCACATACTCTATCGCCCAAGCAAATTGGAGAATCAATGTTACAAAAGCTATATGTTATGTGCTAGCAAATGAGCATCCGAGCCTCATCTATTTTTCTCGTCATATAGTGTATCACTTGACAACAACATCATAAATACGAATTGACTTTTCCTTAAGAAATGTATTAATCAAATAATAACAAGCACCAAATAAAAATCATTTTTGTCCCGATGGGAACACATAATACAATATTGGATGGAGCACCCTCTAAATTCATAAAATTGACCAATAAAGGGCTACATTACCTTTCATACATAGAGGTATTATGCTTATAACATGAAAGTGTTTAGTACTCATGTCTCACACTCCATATTAGCTAATTATATTTGTAATGCAACTTGGAAAGTTCATATGGTACAACATGATACTTCAATAGAAAGTAGCAATTAGTCCCCTCAACTATTGTTGTGGAAAAAGTGTGTACAAAAGAAAAAAGTGTCTTCACGTTCATAACAATAGTTATACACATACACCTTTACAAAGTAAGATGGAGTGCTTTAATATGTTATTCTCAAGTTCACCATATAATTTAACTGTCTTATCAACCTTATAGATTGAAGAGGTCATATGGAGACACTTTTGCTAACAATGCATGATACTATTATACATATCATTTCGGTAACGCCCCGTACTTTTGGTCTAAGGTATAAATGGTTCGACGTATGTAATTGGACCCGAACCTGGAGAATTTGGTTGTGCACATGTGTAAAAGTCAATGTTTAAGTATGAGGTTGTGTTGGATGTGAATTAAAGTCTAACGGAAAACTCTAGCACAAAGTCGGCTTGGAAGCTTCTCCACAAATTAAGTTTTCAAATAAGCTCGCACAAGATGTAACTTCTAGCAAGCATATCACCCGTGTATAAAGATTTTATGTGATGAATTTCCTACCACAGTTAAAAGATCTCTGAATCTAGTTTCCAATGAATAAAAATGTTCGTCAATCTGAGCTATGTACAAGAAGTTATGTACGTTTTACAAAAGTTCTATCAATGGATAACATGTAGGGGCCTACGGGCATAAGTTGCCGTGGGAACTGTATGTGGATTCAAGTTTGAGGCAGCCACAGAAACATTTGGGTGCGCCACCTACGACCATATGTGGCAATCTATCAACTTTAAATACACAAAACTCTCAGGGTTTACTTCATTTTCTCACTTCCACTTGACTTGAAATAGATTCTCTCGGCTCCACTCCCCCCACTTCAAGGTAAGTGGTCACTGATCCCTATGGTCTTTCATGAGTGTTTCTTCAATGAATACGCAATTCTAACACCTATTCCTCTTCAAATTCTAGAGATTCAAGGGTTTTATCATCTAGGGCTCAAGCGAAGATTTTTGGTTTTTCTTCATCATTCAAGGTAAGAATCTTCTCCTAAGCTCATGCATGGACTATTATTGATGTATTAAGAATGTTTTAGGGAAGGGGCTCATGAGGTGGTGATCGAAATCCATGAGCCCGGGTTTTGGATAATTTTGTGAGAAGATGGGGTTTGTTATGGAAGAGTTCTTGATATGTTGCTGCCCGGAGGGGTATGGGTGACCTCGTGCTCGTAGGAGGGTTGTTGTGTTATTGTTTGTGCCGAAGAATGAAAAAGTTTCACATCGGTGGTTAATGAGATGGGTGGTCTACTAATAAGGCTTCGCAATCCTCTTTCCTTTGAGCTATCTTTTGGGGTATGAGATAAACCCAACACCTAATTTTACATGGTATCAGAGCAGGAACCATTTCACCCAATGTTGGCCCCCAAATTAAAATTTTCCCTCACACAAGATGTCCAGCTCTGGGCGTGAGGTGAGGTGTTGAAGAATGAAAAAGTCTCACACTGGTGGTCTCCTTATAAGGCTTGGACAATCCTCTTCCCTTTGAGCTAGCTTTTGGGGTGTGAGTTAGGCCCAAGATGGCAAGACCTAATTTTACAGTTTGCAAAGAGAAGGTTGGTTGTGGATATGCCAATGAAGGAGGATTTTAGAGTTTTAGCTCACCTTATGTGCGATAAATTGCTTAAGTGGCTTAGTCTTGAATCTCTTTGCTAATTTTAGCTTCCTATTATTGTTTTTCTTGTAGATTAAGGTCTTATCGGAGTAGTCGGCCTTTGTGGTACACTTGAGGTCGGAATCGAGGAAAGTAAGGCTAAGACCCTCTTTTCCCTGTCATGATATGATCTTTCTTTCGATATTTTCCCCTTGTTCATGAGCTTATGGATTTCCTGTTCCAAATTATACTATGAGTACTCTATGTGATAAATCTTTCATGTCAAATTATACTCTCTTTTTTTTTGATAACCAAGAAATCTGTCAGTGACCCGCCCTTTAGACCAATCACAGCCTTCTAAACTCGGTGGATAATGGGCCAGCCCATCTACCCTTCTCCAATTAAATACCGAGCTTCGCTTTGCATGGAGTGGGGCTTGAACCTACAACCTAAGCCACAAATCCTCCACCTTTTGCCACTCGAGCTAGGCCTTGGGGGCATGTCAAATTATACTATTAGCCTTGAATAATTTTAGCTTGCTATCATCGTTTTCTTGTAGATTAAGGTCTTATCTGAGTAGTCGGTCTTTGTGGAACACTTAAGGTTAGGAATCAAGGAAAGTAAGGCCAAAACCCTTTTCTCCCTGTCATGACATGATCTTTCTTTCAATACTTTCCCCTTGTTCATGAGCTTATGGATTTCCTATTCCATACTATAAAATGAGTACTCTATGTGATAAATCTTTCATGTCAACATGTTTCTTAGTAGTTGTATTCATTGCCTTATGTTTACCATACCTTCATGCCAAGTTCATTTGCTCCTCATGGATATGTCTAATGTCGTACATATCAAAAATGACACCTTTCTACCTAAAAGTTATTCTAAGAACAAGGAAATGCTTTGTAAGCCGAAGGCACAAAACGGTAAGTACTATCCATGTGTACTCAACTGAACACCAACTGAACTCTTGAGCTTTCTAATAAATGATCATAAAGATGAGCCCAAATACAAAATGTGCAAGAAGCCAGAGTCTTATCTTCATTACAAGAATGTTTTAATGCATAAAATAGACAATGTTACCTGTGCAAGTGTGTTTAAATATAATCATTTGTAAAATGTAAGTATGCTAATAGATCTGCAAAGGTACCTGATAGGCCAAAGTATATGCATTATGTACCCTTCTCTTCTCAAGTTCTTCCATTATTAAGTCCACACATTCCTCCATCTCAGCCTTGTATGGATCACCTGCTTCCTCTACATATGCAAGTGGTACACCATGAGCACTGAAGAATATCATCACCTGTGTATATGAAGCTAGTTAATAAGGCAGGAGACAAATTAGAGAGATTTTGTACTTCTTGGGAAGACCCTGCTTTTATTTTCATTATAAAACATCTGAAATAATTTCATAAATATGAAATGCAGAGGAGTAGAAGGCAGGAACAGAACAGCGTCAAATCAGGAGAAATTTTTGCTCCAGAGTCCTGTAGTTTTCCTTTGTTTTTGATCCTTAATATCTTCTACTGTACAGAGATCTTTTCATGACTCTGTATTTCTACCCTAACCAACTTCATAGAGTTTCAGAGAAGGTCTCCAAGCAAAAGACTTGATGGACAATGATACACTAAATCAAGAGTATCACAATTTTCATGACAAAAGTCTTCTATCATTTACTTTTTTGAAACTGGTAATATTAAATCTTTAAGCATTTATCTTTATCAAAAAGAAAAAAAAAATCTTTAAGCATTTATTACAGAAGAAAGCAAAACTGAGAAGGCATATACTTTGTGCGAGAATTTTTCTAGTTTAAGTAATGAAAACAAAAATAAAAAAGCACAAATACTTTATGTGCCTCAAGTATAATACTATCAGGAAGATGGGACCTTATTAGGAAAAAGAACACCTCTTTTCACGAGGTAAGTATAGCATGAGACATCAAAGAATAGAGACTACTACCTCCTCAGGATGTTCAAAACTTTTCAACTCTTTTTCCATCAAATTTGCCATGGCTTTGATATATCCTTCCCGTTGATACCATGAGGGTATTACTGTGTGTTGCATGTTAACAAGATACTCATCCTCTCTGAAGTTAATACTCATTGCTCCACATATCAGTTTGACAATCGAAAATGGAATATATTTTCTGAGCAGGAACATAGGGTATGTTTATTACCTAAATATACTCTCTAATAGGCGAAGGCTTGATCCACTCGTAGATATTGAAAATTGTGGATAAAGAGGGAGCACAACAAGCTTTGTGATTCCATCCCTTTTAATCTGCAAAATGAACAGAAAAGGGAAAAGGATATGAAAACCAGCAGCTCAACTTCCACTCTATCCTAAGTAACTCAAATGTGCTTCAAGAAAAAACTGGAAATAGGGAGAAACTATATTAAAGGCGGAATGATCTGAGAGACTCTTGTACTTGGATCAGATAGTCACCTAGACACTTATACTCATGGTTTTGTCAATTGGACACTTAAACCTAATGAAAAACTCAATCTTTTAAACCCTTTTTGCATCCGATAAATGTGTGTGTGATACAAACAAATACACATGGAATTCTATGTCATTTTACAATGCCACATAAGAAATTAATATAAAAATAAATCAAATACAGTTCCCTTCTTCATCTTCCTCAGACCCCCCCCCCCCTCCCACACACACACACACCACTCTTCTTCTTCAACGGATCCCCCTTCTCCCTCCCACCCCTTCGTCTCTTCTTCATCAAAATCACCCTCTCCCTCCTTCTTCAGATCCCTTTACCCTTTCCCGTTTTCACTTTCTATTTTCTCTACTCCATTCAAAACTACAAGAAGAACCGATGAAGCAAACAAGAGATTTTTAAAATGTTTCAAACTAATAATAGCAGAAAAATAACTGAAAATCTCACTAATAAAAAAGCCTATTAAAAAAATAATTATGGTGTTCTTTGATGTTCATAACATTCTTCATTGATCGATAGGGGTTGATTTTTCTTATTATTTTCTCTTATTTTCACTTTAATTTGGCTTTTGGGTATTCTCAATTTGATGTTAATAATGTGCCAAAATAATTGATTATATTGAATGTTAAGATTTTTGTCAAAATAATTTATTATAATGTGTCAAAATGATGAAAGAGAAATGAAATTGTTCTTCTTTGTTCAAATAGTTGCTATTCATAGAAGCTTTTGATTGTTTTTCTCAAATATTTTCTTCAGGCCTGGGTGGTGAAAATAGAGGAAGAACAGAGAGTGGGGGTAAAGAAACAAGGGGTGGGTGGGGGAAAGAAGAGAGATAGGTGTCAGTTTTTTAATTATCTTTTTATTTGTTAATTTTAATTAATTTTTTAGTCCAAAATTGTTTGTGTACGCGTATTAAACCCGTGAAATTAACGCATTTGGTCCAGCTCAACCATCAAGTTGCCACATAGGATGGGTCAACAGTCAAAGGGTCTAAAATAGTGTGTTTGTTGGCAAAATCGTGAGTGTAAGGGCTCAACTGACGAATGGAGCCAAGTACAAGGGTCTCCTAGATCATTCAGCGTATATTATACAACAACAACAACATATCCAGTTTATAACCACAAAGTGGGGTATGAGGAAGGTAGAGTGTACGCAGACCTTACCTCTACCTTAGGAGTGAGGTACAGAGGTTGTTCCTGATAGACCCTCGGCTCAAGACAAAAACATACTAGAAAAAGACGTAATGAAAGTACAACAGACAATAGGTAGTAACAAAACAACAGATAGTAGCCGAACGATACTAAAACAAAACAATATTGCAATTGAACTACACAAAATAACAAATAACAAGAAAAATCAATTAACAAGAGACTACAAGTGTAGCACTACGACTATTAGTAAGGGAAACAAGACAATGCACTCCTACCTACTAGCATGGACGCATTCCTACCTACTAACCTTCTACCCTGATTCGCGTCCTTCATACCTTCCTATCTAAGGTCCTGTCCTCGGGTAAGTTGCAACTGCATTTTATCCTGTCTAATCACCTATCCCCAATACTTGTTCAATATACCTCCACCTCTCCTGAATCTATCCATAGCCAACCTCTAAACACCTCCGCACTGAGGAATCTGAGCATTTCCTCATCACATGACCGAACCATCTCAACCTCGCTTCCCACATCTTGTCTTCCACCAAAGAATATGACACAATTCTTCCCAAGTCTTTGTGTAGATCTATTTATATCTCCAAAACAACAACTACTCCTTGGTCCAAACAAGTTGGGTTCAAGTATAGGAAGCCAAAACAATTTTTTTTTCTTTCATACAGTCCACCATACCATATACAAGTTGGGATAGATTTTACCCACCCCTTTGCCTTGTATCGTCTCACGCTTTGTTCCAACCCTTCAACATATCAATAGTGGACTCTGGCATGACCCATTTCAGGCCAAACATTCTCAAGATAATCTGCCGCAGTTGACCAATTATTTTGCACTGTAAAAACAAATGACTGTTATTTTTAGCGTTCTCCTGACATAAAAAGCATCTTGAACCTAACCCTTTTCCCCTTCTTTGCAGGTTTTCATGAGTAAGGCATGCTCTCCTAACTAACTGATAAGGGAAAACTCACTTTAGAAGGAGCCCTGGCTTTTCGAATATTATTATTTTTATGACAAAAGTAATTTGCAGCCGCTACCCTTTGGGTGCGCACAGGGTAAAACACTTGCTCCTATGCAATAGCTCGCAAATCACACGGGAGAGGTAACCCGCACTATGCAGGCCAGGTGCGACGAGCTCGACCCAGAAGGAAAATCCCTTGCTTTTGCTGGCAAGGGTTTCAAACTTTAGACCTCCAACATGGAAGTCCCATGCCCAAACCACTGGTTTCCAAATATTATTCTTCCAAGGCCATCTAGTATCTAGTTGTTTAGTAGCAACTAATGCATTATATGTTGATTTAACTGTGAAACACTTCCTGCCATTACCATTCCATATGGTTGAATCTTCAGTGTCAGTTGTGCCTTTGAAAATGTCCAACACCTTGAAGAACTCAGTAATCCTATCCACCTCCTGACTAGTCATTCAGCATTCTCCTAAAAGTTATGTTCCAGCCTTGTAAGCTCCAAGTCTTTTCAATAGAAGCATCTGGTATCCTGCAAAGCTAAAGCGATCTAAGAGAACATCATTTAGAGGGCCATGTCACCACATCATTCCATAAGACTCTCTTCACTATTATATTTCCACAAGCACTTCGTTAAAACTCTTGTTATGAATTTTTAGTAAAGGTTACAGCCGATTTTTTGAACTTGATTATGGTGATACCTTCTCTCACATGGCTGAGATTGCTTTAGACTGTCTCTTTTTATCTCTGGTTATCTTTCGCCATTGGCCTCTTCATGGGGACCTCGAAGAAGAGGTATACATATGGAGCAACCAGCAGGTTTTGTTGCTCGGGGTAGAGTCCAGTATCATCGTCTGTAGGATACAGCAATCACTTTATTGCCTAAAGCGGTCCCGTCGAGCATGGTTCGGCAAATTCAGCACAATTATTCATGAACTTGGCATGGTTCGTAGTGAAACTGATTACGTCACTTAGATTCATATTTGAATACGAATTTGGTGGTCCATGTTGATGATATATACAAGTAATAATGAAGAAGAAATTATCAAATTGAAGCATCATCTTTTTCAGCAGTTTCTGACCAGGGACCTTCGCTGATTGACGAACTTTAGGTATTGAGGTTGCTCAATCTAGATCAGTAGTTACCATTTCAAAGAGGAAGTATGCTCATAATATTCTCGAGGAAACATAAATGATAAATTGTAGGCCTATTGATACTCTAATGGATCCAAATTAAACTTCTAGCAAGTCAGGAGGAACCTGTTTGGGGTTGTTTGGTAGCTAGTAAAGAGGTAACTTATCCATGTATTAATTTATGTACAAGTTACACAACGTTTGGTAGCTAGTTACGAAGTAAGTATTTTCATGAATAAAATTAATACGATGTTTGGTTTGCAATTTAGAAACTCACATAGCTAATACATGTATAAGTTATGAGGGAATTGGTGTATTATCGCGCGCGTGTGGGGGGGGGGGGGGAGCTAATACCCACATAACTAATACATGCATAACGAATACATACATTACTAATACCTGCATAATT
>JAJOOS010030845.1:0-14074 GCA_029582725.1 Solanum chiquidenum
GAATCTTCAAAAATCAGGTACTGGAACCCTCGCAGTATCAATCTACGGATCAACAGTACGGTCCGTAGATCAATCTACGGACCGTCAATGGTCACCGTGGTTCCACACTTGGTCATATTTCCCTGATTTGCCTTCCATGCCTTGGCTGCTGATCTACGACCACCATCTACGGAGCGTCAATGGACCTACGGTCTGTAGATCACCTCCGTAGATGCCCTTTTCTACATTTCTTTCAGCTGTCTCTTTAATTCCGCGCCTGAACATCTTTCCTGCAAATATGATAAAAACACATAAAAACCAATACAAAAAGGCCCTAGACACATACAACTTTAAGTGAAATGTATTATAAATACCGTAAACTCATGGTATATCAACAACGTCAAGGTACAACTTCCCAAGGACCAACCAAGGGTCCTTGAGGAGGACCCTAGAAACTACCCAAAAGTCTGGCCATAAAGCAGTCCACTCACGAGGGGAACCCACACCCCATGGGTGAGGGTCCCAAAACCAAGCCATAAAACTCCACCCACGCTTGACCAGCGCAAACCGTGGGTGGAGCCACAGTCCATCAGCGTGGTCTTGTGGGTTGAGGCAATGTGGTCATTAAGTGTGTTAAGTTGGAGGACTAAGGGAACATTCCATAATTAATTAGGGGTTAAGTGGTGTCATTTTATTAGAGTTTAGAACACCTATATAAAGCTATTAGGCCCCTAAATTCATTGATCCTAGACATTAATTAAACTCACCCAAAAGAACCCAATCCCCTCCAAAGAAGAAGAGAATCAAGCTAGGTCAAGACTCCATTATTGAAAGCTTAGTAAGGCTTTGTATCCAAGGTATGATAGATTATTCATCCATGGATTCTTCCATCCTTTGAGTCCCCTAGTTATTCCATAATTGTGAAGATGAAATCCCCAATTCAAGTTAGGGTTCCTTCCAATATTGTGGGTTAAGTTGATTATGGATCCAATTGAATGGATATTGATTTTTTATGATTGAATTAGTAGTGAATCATATTATTATGATGAAATTACATGTTTTTCATGGTTAACCCTAGTCTAATTGATAAAATTGAAGTAATGTGGGTTTATGTCTTGTGAAGGGAAATTGAGGATTCATAAATGATCTTCTAGAATTGGTGATATGTATAGTAATTGTTCAAGAGTTAAAGAATGTAGACATGAATTGAATTAGAGTAATGTATATGTGATGGATCATGACTAGTAAAGCTTGAGATTGAACCTTTATGAAGATATATGACTAGAATTGCTTAAGAATAAAGCATGTGACTAGAATGTCTTGTGATCTATGTATGTATGATGATTGTAAGAAGTAAAGCTTTGAGAGTAAGGCTTGTAGTCATGAATGTTGACTACTAGGGTTTTGAAAGTAAAGCCAATATGATGAATTATATATGTTAAGGCTTTAAGAGTGAAGCTTATATGTTAATGGTAGACTATTAGATAGAATTGTCATGGAAGGAATTTACCCACCTAACCTACCTCATGAATGTTTAAATGTATGAAGTGATAGAATCACTTGAGTTATGATGATATCCATGTCTAATGTAGAATTCTAGATATGATGACTAAATGAAGGTTTAGAAACCTCAAGGAGGTAAAGTATGAGATTCATGTATGTTTTACTAGTGTTTTGAAAGTAAAGTCAATATGATGAATTATATATGTTAATGCTTTAAGAATGAAGCTTATATGATAATGGTAGACTATTAGATAGAATAGTTATGGAAGGAATTTACCCACCTAACCTACCTCATGAATTTTTAAATGTATGAAGTGATAGAATCACTTGAGTTATGATGATATCCATGTCTAATGTAGAATTATAGATATGATGACTAAATTAAGGTTTAGAAACCTCAAGGAGGTAAAGTATGAGATTCATGTATGTTTTATGAAATCTATGTATATGCGTAAGAACACTTTGAGAGTAAAGTGACTATTATTATGATATGTTGTTGTGTTGTGAAAGGATATTCTCATATACACACACTTATGCATGAATATGATATGATATGAAAGGTTCTCTCACATAGAATGATTCTAGGTTGAAAGGCTTGCTCACCTAAAATGAATCTAAGTCCAAGGACTATGTAATGTGATGAGGATTGTGGTGATTCCCCCAAAGACATTTGTATGAGATGGATGTGAGGTGACCTCCCTTAACCCTAAATAGATAAACATGAGGAGATCATGTCATGATATGAGAAGTGTGTGGTGACTATCCTCAATATATAAACTTCTATAATAAGGCAAGAGGTGAATACCCATTAGCCTTTATGTTGATCATGGAGGCGAATACCTATGATCCTCATGTAATGATGTGGAGGCGAATACCTATGTCATATAATGGTGGGGCATGGAGGCGAATACCTATGTTTTCCCTAAAATAGTTATGGAGGTGAATACATATGACTACACATGTAAGGTAAGAGGTGAATACCCATTGGCTTTTACGATATACCTAAGAGAGGTAAATACCCATTGGCCTTTATGATAGACATAGAGAGGTGAGTTCCCATGTCTTAAAAATAAGTAAGAATCATATGAGCTATGAAATATGATAATGACTAGTTTGGATTGTAGCTTGAAAGGCCCTTCCAACACATGTATGACTAGAGGTAAGTCCCCTTGTCTATGAGAGATAAGTTAACTATGAGACCAAAAGAATGAGGAATATGAATGAGGGCCTAAAGTAACTTGCTTAGCATGGGTGGGATTATGGGGTCTCATCCATGCATTGTACACGCTTTCCTTGAGGTGACTTATGAAGTGTTTCTCTTATATGTTGTATGCTTAGCTTGGATTGTTGCTATAGTTGCCTTCCTTGATATGTTTGACTAAAGGTGAAGGTTCCCTTGTCTATGAGAACTATGCTAAGGATGAGATCCAAAGATGGTAAGTATGATTATGATGACCTAAAAGTGATACTTAGTGTGGGTGGGATTATGAGGTCTCATCCATGCATTGCACAAGTATGCTTTGAGGTTACATGAGAAGTAAGTTCTCTTATGTTATGAAGATTTAAGCATGGACTATGCTTATGAATATGATGTATCTCTTATGTCTATAAATTATGTTTTATGTTGACTAATGCTTATATTATGTCTATGTTGGAGATTATACTTATGATTATGTTGATATGCTCTTATGGTATTATGCTAGCTATCATATTTAGTACATTTTGTACTAACACATATTCTTGCCTACATTCTCATCAAATGTAGGGTCCGTCGATTTTGAATTCCATCTCCGAGGACAAGTTCATAGAATAGCAAGGAGTTGAAGATTTGGTGAGTCCTCATAGCATCAATGATTTGGTCACCTTTCCTTTATGTCGTTCTTTTATGTTTTAGACTTTTGTGGGGGCTGCGTCTCAAAGAGTTATTCAAGTTGTTATTGATGGTTTGAGACAAAGTGTTATAGACTTCCGCTTGCTTTTATAAAAGACTTCGATTGTATGGAAAATATTTTAACATTTCCGCACTTTTCTATTATCTTATGTTATGATATGCTAAGTAGCTTACATGGAGTCCTTCAGAGTTCTATGTACCATGTTACTTCTAGGGTGGTGACAAAAAAAAGATGGATTTATATAGATAAAAATGGAGGAGTACCAAAAGATATCTATATTTGAAGGTTATGAATATACTCCCTCTATCCCAATATATGTGGCACTTTTCATTTTTCGAGAGCCAAACAATTTAAGTTTGATCGATAATTTGCGCATGGAATCTTCAATATTTTTGAAATGAAATTCATATATTTGTAAGATACGTAAAAAGTACTATAAGTCACAATAATTGATAATTCAAAATGTTTAAAATATCTATGAAAAACTCACGGTCAAAAATAGACTTGTTTGAATCTCGAAATCCGAAAAGTGTCACATAAAATGGAATGGAGGGAGACAAAGTATGAAAGTTATAGATATAAAGAGTAACAATTGAATAGATAATTAAATACGAGATATGAATATTTAAAGAAAATAATAATAATAATAATAATAATAGTAATAATAATAATAATAATAATAATAAATGAAGGGTATAAATTTCATAATACAATACCTAATAAACACCAAATGTATAACACAAGACATACGAATTATTTTTGGAAAAGAATTTGAATGTATTAAGCTTCAATTCGTTTAGATATAAATAATTAATATTACATTTATTATCTGTTGAAGTAAAGATATTTAATAATAATATAACATATTATTTGGGTTATAAATTTGAAAAGACATATAAGTAATAGAGATTATTAAAAATAAGAGTGATGAAATTGATAATGTGTGAGTTAAAGCCACAAGATTAATGAATATTATTGGAATATAAGTTATGAAAATGAAGATGTGTAGTTATGGAGTTACTTTTAAATCAAAAAGTAATTCTTTAAAAAAGCTTTTAAGAAAATAAATTAATAGATAAGGGGTATTTTTGTAATCCAACTTTTGAGTTAGATTCTTCCCACCTTTGGTAATATATTATATTATGATGATATGATATGATATGATATATGGTATGATCTAGAAAAGAAAAGTTCTTGAACTCTTTAATTCCAACATCCACATGGCCTATTTATGGCCACAAGATTAAAAGGTATTTTGGTACATTATACATGTTCTTAATTCAAAACCACAAAATAAAAATCTTATTTACATTTTTTTAAACTCGATTTTCAATCACTAAGACAAATAAATTGAAACAAAGGGACAACCTTTTCAAGAATATAACAAACCAAAGATAAGCCTTTTCTTCTTTTGTATCAACAACTATATGTTGATACAAAGCTATGAACTATCGTGGTTTTTGAAACCCATCATAGGTTTATAAATTAAGGCTGAAATTGACATCTTCTTGACCATTTTCTTCTCCATCACAAAAATTAAAAATTACAACAATCTAATTGTTGGGGATCACATCAAACATGTTGGTTCATATAAAAACGTCTTTAACCATTTGTCCTTTACATAACAAAGTCACAAAGAAGTCTTTTTTTTTGTTTCAATTTTGGGCATATTGAATTTCACTCTTTGTGTGGTAAATGAATACTTCAACAAGTTATTAAAAGTGACCCTCAAATTTTAAAAATAATCCATTATAAATAGTAGGGGATAAGATGGTTATAATTTCAAGTGTTACGCACGAAGACCGTTTGCTAATAAAAATTATTAGTACGATATAGTTTCAAACATTTTGAAGACTTTTTAACTGTCACGTCCTAAGACTACACCTTGGATGTGGCCGACACTCGAGAACTATTGATGACTCCTAAGTGACCCCTTGGTCTGACTGACTACTTAGCGGAATACTTGAATCAAGAAGATTAAAAGCTTTAAAGAGAAAAATATAATTCGACTGTCTCAAATACTCATTTAAGCAAAATATAATATTCACAAAACACTTTAAGGAAATAATTTCTGAAAAACAACTTAATTCTAGCTATCTATGAAGCTTCTAAGTTCAACATGGACATCGGGACAAGAATCTTGTCGTCGGAAAGTAAATACTGAAATGAAAAAAGGGCCCTACAGAATGCAAGGATGGACTCATCAAAACTCTCAAATGGGAAGTGCAAAATGATCTCAATGAAGTGCCTGTTGATGATCCTGAACTTCTATATTTGCATCATAAAAAGATGCAGGTCGAATGACATCAGTACATTGAATGTACGAGTATGTAACATAGTCGAAGAGAAATATCTGAATGAAAGGAATGCAATAGATATAACTATATATTCAACTGAATGTAAAGAAATAAATGAGTGGAATCATTTAAGCTTTATAAATAATTACTCATCTATGAACTCCATATTTTAAGTGGTAACGACTTGTCCTGTCAATCCGTAGACCAAGTCAATCAGTAGACCAAACTTCAAAAACTCAAATTTTCCCCAACTCAACTTAGTTATTCCGACTCCCTCCTACAGCCCGTAGAACCTTCAATGATCTGTAGGTGGGGTTATATAGAACCAGTTTCTCAGTAACATTTTCTGCAAATATTTTCCTTTCCAAGTTTTGGGGTGTTAAATTTTATGTACCATGGACTTACAATACTTATAATTCTCTAAAATTGGAGTTTTGTGTGTGTATTAAGCATCAGTTAGTAGATTTGATGGTATTTTGCTTTTATTTTGTAGAAAAATATGTTTTGGACAAATCGGGATGAGAAAAGGGTGAAACGACAGTTTTTGGAGTTTTGACGACTTAAACTACGACCCGTAGGAATAAGTCATGGACAAAAGCAATGAGATTTGGAGCTAAGTATAAAACGACGAGATCAGACTATGAGCTGTAGGTACGAGTCGTATAGAAGTTTAGAGATTTTTTGATCTCCAATACTTGAACTACAAAAGCAAGGATGGGTCATGCAAAGTTCTAGGGGTCATAGAACATACCCGTAGAGAAATTCATAAGTTATAAGTGAAGCTGCTGTTTGACGAAAGGTCTCTACGAGCTGTAGGAATTCCTACGTTTCGTAGGACTAAATCATGGAAGTGACTGTCGATGCCAAACTTACCTATGTTTCCTTTTTTGACTTTATTTTAGGATTAGATGCCTATAATTATTTATTTTATTTTGCATTTTTGAGGAGTTAGACAATTTGATATCTTGTTTTTGGCCTTGAGATTTATTTTGGTGAACACTTTATCTACTTAATTCTTGAAGTGTCGGTTTAATTCAATATTTTGTTCATCAATTCAAGATTATAGATTTCATATACTCTTATTGTGAGTTCATGATTTATTTTAACAAACTTATTATGAATTGTGATAACTCAAGTATGAACAACTAAATCCACACCTAGGGTTTTGGGAACCTGAGGATTAATAACATAGACCAAATACTTAGTAATTTTTGAATAGTGTTTATGCATGTATTGTTGATCTCTTCAGTTTGATTGATTTTAATAGTGCGCAATGTTAGAACCCACCTTATTCCTACTTTCCTGACCAACTAAGTAACAAATATGAAAAGAGATTTAAAAATGGAGATTTAGTGAGTTAATTCGTTAACTAATAGCTGGAACCATCTTTGTGAAGGCTAATCTGGGGTAAAGGGTAATGGTTAGTAAGTGTCATTCCCCGAGGCTACCCCCTTGACGTAAACACGGGACCTAGGATCACAAGTGACCCTAAGCTAACCCTGAAGCTAGCATATCATAGGCATACTAAAACAACTGAGTAAAGAGATACTATGCGGAAGCTAAAACATGAGATAACTGAAAGCTGGGGAATACCTAATACTGATCTGAATATATATAAAACTACTAAGAGTTCAATGTTACTGAACATTCACTCAAAACTAAAGTTGAATCTAATAATATGTCTGAAAAAGCCTCTACTGACTGTAGTTGCTGGAACATGCCCCCAACTAACTCTAGCAAAAACTGAAATACTGAAACAAAAGACTGAAATGGAAAACATGTCTATTGTCCTTGAAGTATGAGGACTCACCACTGAAGCTGCTGAATATGGATCGAGAACCGATCTACACGTGATCTGGATGCTGAGGACCTAAACCTCATCATAAAAGGATGTAGGGCAGAGTATGCCTTAGTACTTGGAATATACTGAGCATGCAGGATATGGATAACAGCTGAACAAACATATAAGCTAAACGAAACATAACTGAGCAATGACATAATCTGAATTATAACAATAATACTTGAAATATACTGAACTGAATGCAATGACCAAGTACTGATTTTTAACATAATATGCTGAGACTGAATAATGTAGTATAACTGAAAACCTAGTCAAATGCACTAGAGTCTGACTGTGGGAGCTTCTATTAACCGAAATAAAACCATGTGAGCTAACCGTGGAGTCCGATGTATACGCCCCATCGAGAGGACCCAATATACCTTGCCAGGGGTATAGAGGCATGACAGGCATGATCACTAATCTGATGCCAGAGGGGACTTATAAACCTATGGGGGCATGTAGTTCTAGGATTATGAGGCTGCACTGAACCCTAGTCCAACTCGGTGCTAAGCCTACTCCCAACTGGAAATGTGTATGACTTAACATAACTGAAATACTGGATAGCTCAATATTCTAACATGCAAATCTGAGAATGCAACATTTAAGTACTGACATTGAAACATTCAAAACTAGAGCATGTTTATCTGTTTAACTGACCTAGCAAGTGTAATTCATGAACTAAGAGAATCTACACAACTAGGGTTCTGAGTTTCATGCAAAGAACTAACCAATAATTTCATGAAAACATGATAATATGATTAGGAACACTATAACAGCTAAATCACAACCAATATTTAAGGTTTTAGAAACCCTAGGTCTAAGCAAGATATAGCGAATCATGAATCTGACTGAATTCTAGGGACCTAGTGGATGAAAGGAATCCACTAGTGAAATCCCACATACCTAGTGACGAAATCTACGGACAAATCTTTTGCCTTTGGGGCTGGAACCGAAGAAATTCTTCTGCTAGTTCTTGAGAGGCAGTGTCTTCTTTCTTCTCCTTTTTTCTCTAAGTTTGATGATTTTTGGGAGAATAATCATTCTGGGTAAGTTCTGACTAAGTTACTAGGCTTAAACTAGTTAAAATGACATACTTTAGAGTTTAAATGACATAGTTTAGGCGACCTACACATAGGGGAAAAGACCAAAATGACCCCAACTTAAAATCTAATGGGGGCCTTCCACGGACCCAATGACGGACCGTCAAAGAGACCACAACCTGTCAAGTGGGTCGTGGTTCTGCTAAGTGTATAATGGTTTCTGGGGGGGCCATTCACAAGCCCTACCATGGCCCATGTGAAGGACCACAAACCGTGAAGGTCACCATGGTTCTTCACTTGGGCTGGGGTCTGCTGGCTCAGAGACGACAAACCCTTCTACTGCCCGTCATCAAGACCACGACCCATGGAGAGATCCATGGTCTAATGGTTGAGCTTGGGAGGTTTTGTCTCGCTACCACGAGCCTTCCCACGGCTCGTGTGGTGGTCCACGACCCGTGAAAGGCTTTATGGTCCACCACTTCTATGCTGGGTGTGAACCACGAGCAGGTCTACGGACCGTGGTTCCTTTCATGGTCTGTGAACCCCTCCGTGGTTCACCACTTTTCCTGCTGGTCATGTCTGCTAAGTCCAAGTCTAATTTATGAGGTGTTACAATATCTCCCCCTTGGGAACATTCATCCTCAAATAAAGTCTAAAATAGATGGGTATGGAGAGAAGGAGCTGCAATCCCTACCATTAAGTACTAAAAACTGAAATCTAACTTAACTGAGTTCCAAGAACATGCAAATATGCTGAAAATGCAAGAACAACTGAAGAAACCAAATGCTAAGACTGAATTTACGCAAGGGTAAACTGAGAGACTGGAGAGGAACTATAACCTGAAGCTAAAATGGAATCGGAAGGAAAGAGGTGAAGATACTTGGCCTTCATGGCTATTTCTGCTTCCCAAGTAGCTCCCTCTACAGACTGAATCCTCTGAAAAACCTTCACTGAAGCGACTTCTTTATTTCTCAACCTACGAACCTGATAGTCAATAATCTCAACTGGCACATCTTCATAAGTGAGACTATCCTTCATTGCTACACTTTCTAATGGAACTATAGATGCCGGATCACCCACACACTTCTTCAACAAGGAAATGTGAAAGACTGGATGAACCGCTGCTAGTTCTGTTGGTAACTCTAACTCATAAGCCACATTACCAACCCTTTTTAGGATTTTGTAAGCCTACATATCTAGGGCGGATCTTACCTTTCCTACCAAATCTCAGTACCCCTTCATAGGTGACACCTTATGGAAAACCCAATCATCGATCTCAAATTCTAAGTCCATTCTCCTTACATTTGCATAGGACTTCTGACGACTCTGAGTTGTCTTAAGTCTATCTATGATGAGCTAAACTTTTTCCATGGCTTTATGAACTGAATCTATCCCAATCAATTCTACTTTACCTACTTCAAACCAACCAAATGGAGATCTATATCTACACCTGTATAATGCCTCATAAGGGGCCATCTGAATACTGGAATGATAACTTTTGTTATAGGAAAACTTTATGAGAGGCAGGTGATCATCCCAACTTCCCTTGAAATCGATCACGCAGGCTCTCAAAATGTTCTCTAAGATCTGAATGGTACGCTCTGCCTGACCATCCATCTGTGGATGAAATGCTGTGCTGAGGTTTACCTGAGTACCAAGACCCTTCTGAAATGATTTCAAAAATGAGAAGTAAACTGAGGACCTCTGTCTGAAATGATTGACAAGGGAACCTAATGAAACCTGGCTATCTCATTAATGTAGAGGTTTTCATAGTCCTCCGATAAATCTGTAGTATTGATAGCCAAGAGTTGAGCGGACTTAATCATTCTGTCCACTATTGCCTAAATGGAGTCATGCTGTATGCTAGTACAAGGTAAACCCGTAATGAAGTCCAATTTTATCAATTCCCACTTCCATGTAGGAGTGTTAAACTCTTGAGTCATACCTCCTAGTTTCTAATGTTCTACTTTGACCTGTCTACAATTAGGGCACTTAGCCACAAAGTCTGCTATATCCCTCTTCATGCCGTTCCACCAAAAGACTTCCCACAAATCACGATACATCTTAGTGGCAACTGGATGGATATAATACATGGAGTTATAGGCTTCTGCAAGGATCTGCTACCTCAACTCACCCACCTTAGGAACACATAAGCGACCCTGGTAACGAAGCACACCATCTCCCCCTTGGGAGAAAACCTCAACTTTCTACTGATGAACTGCATCCTTCAATTGAAGCAATATAGGGTCACTGTTTTGTTTTTCCTTAACCTCCGCTACCAATGAAGATTCAGATCTATTCTGAACTATCACACCACCATCTAACATGTCCGTAAGACCAACACCTAAGCAAACAAGGTGGTGAACATCTTTTGCTAATTACTTCTTTTCTTCCTCAGCTACTACATTTGCCTTAAAGTCCTTGAGGAATTCAAGCTATCTCCTATGACGAAGATTCAACTCTTTGTGGGTGAAAACATACTGGAGGCACTTATGATCCGTGAACAAATCAACATGAACACCATACAAGTAATGTCTCTAAATATTTAGAGCAAATACTACAACTGCAAGCTCGAGGTCATGAGTCGGGTAGTTTTTTCATGTACCTTAAGCTGTCTGGAAGCATAAGTTATGACCTTACCTCACTGCATCAATACACAACCTAGGCCGACCATGGATGCATCATAATAAACCACATAAATTTTGAACCATCTGGTAGGGTCAAGACCGAAGCTGTAGTCAACCTAGTCTTCCACTCTGAGAAGCTTTTCTCACACTCATCTAACCACTGAAATTTGACTTCCTTCTGAGTCAACTTGGTAAATGAGGAAGCTATGGATGAAAATCCTTTAACAAATCTCCTGTAATAACCAGCCAAACCCAAGAAACTTCTGATATCTATTGGAGAGGTCGGTCTGGGACATTGCTTCACTACCTATATTTTCTGAGAATCCACTCAGATTCCTTCACTGGATACCACATGACCAATGCAAGCGACTGATTGTACCCAGAACTCACACTTGCTGAACTTAGCAAATAACAGGCGACCCCTGAGAGTTTGCAAAACAACTCTTAGATAAGTCGCATGCTCCTCCTAATTTTGAGAATAAATGAGAATATCATCAATAAAGACAATAACGAACAAAACCAAATACTGTTTGAACACCCTGTTCATTAAGTCTATGAAAGCTGCAAGAGCATTTGTTAGTCCAAAAGACATAACTACGAATTCATAATGACCATATAGAGTTCTAAAGGATGTTTTTGGGATGTCACTATCTCTGACTCTAAGTTGATGATAGTCGGATCTGAGGTCTATCTTAGAAAAGCAACTAGCTGTAATACTTCGGAAAACTAATAGGCTAAACTAGGGCTTGACATTAGGGTTAGAGCCTTCAATGAACCTCCCCGTATCTTAAAATAAATGTTTTCGTGTTAGAACGTCAAGGTTCAAACCCCAAGGACAAACCATGGGTCCTTGATGAGAACCCTTAAAATGTGCCTGGGCAGTGACCCACGAGGGGCCACTCACGCCCCACAGGCCCCCCATGCCTCATGGGTGAGGGGACGTAGGTAGAGCCTACAAAATCAGGCAATAGAACCCCGAACCATGCTTCACCAGCATGAGCTGTGGGTCTAACCACGGTCCGCCTGTGAGGGGGTCGTGGGTGATGACTACAAATGGTTTTGTGGGTTAGTTGAGGGGCACTTTGGGGTTTTACATTTTTAATTAGTTATTAAGTGATGTCGTTTTGTATTAATGTATACTAACAATATATTGATTTAAGACCCCTACATTTAGTCATCTTTCTCATAATTCTAAATCCCAAATCAAAAACCAACTTTCCCCCAAAATCTTCTCTCTAGAAATCCAAGGAAGAAGAAGAAGAAAGTGGAAGCTAGGGTTGAAGGAACAAGCTTTTCTACTCAAATTCGTTGGGATTCATAACTAA
This sequence comes from Solanum chiquidenum, assembly GCA_029582725.1. Classification (NCBI taxonomy): domain Eukaryota; kingdom Viridiplantae; phylum Streptophyta; class Magnoliopsida; order Solanales; family Solanaceae; genus Solanum; species Solanum chiquidenum. Next base: position 12,504 of record JAJOOS010030845.1, read on the forward strand.
GGTATGGTAGCTCTTGATCCATGGAGTCCCTCCAAAACTTAATTTCAAAGATAGAAATTCTCCAAAACCTAGGGTTTGACTCCAAGTCATGGATTCATTTAAAAAATGATGCTAATGCTTTAATTTCTTTATATTATGATCAAATTGATGATTTATTATGGTTTTATGAAGAAATCTCCCAAGAATCCATGAAATCCCCATATTCTTAATTTATGACCTTGTGACGTGGGTGAATTATAAAAAGAAGAGTATTATGAGATTATGCTTTTAGTAATTGAACTAATTGAATTGTGTTATTATCCACATCTAATGTAGTGACTCTTGATGTGTTGATGGAATGTGATCTATAGTCCTTGATGGGCAAAGCATGAGAATTATGCATGATTATGAGATTTATGTATATGCTTTATGAACACTTTGAGAGTAAAGTGAATATGATTATGATCTAGTTGTTATTGTGTTGGAAGGTTATCCTCATGCACACACTTATGTGTCAATATGCTATGACGTGAAAATTTTTGTCGCAATATGATGATTCTACGATTGAAAGGCCATTCTCACGTATTGAATCTATGAGATATAGTATCAATTATGTTGGATTGAGTGTCAAGACATTCTTTCCATGAATATCTACTTAATTCAAGACTTAATATGAACTCAATGGGAACTAATGCTTAGCACCGAGTGGATATAGAGTATGAGATGGCAACTTTTACAATAGTTGAGTTTGGCTCCCCAATGGGACCTTTTACACTAGTTGAGTCCGGGTTCCCAAAGTATGTCTCATGAGATGGAGCCCTTCTAGCTTAGTTGAGTCCGAGTTTCTAGTAGCAATCTCCTTATCCCTTAAACTCTGTGCATCTATAGGTTATTTAGCTAGTAGATCCACATAAGCTAAAAGTATGGTTCTACCTTAGGCAAGTAGGACAACCCATTTTTGGTGTGGGGTAGACACATGATTCCATGGTAAGATCACATGGTCTATGTCGGTTAAGGTATATTCCCCATTATGATAGTATGAACAAGAATATGAATTATGAACTATGGTTACTCAAGAAGCTTTACTTAAGCATGGGTGGGATTATGGGATCTTATTCATTCATTGCACAAGTATGCTTTGAGGGTACTTATGGTATGTTTCTCTTGTGCAATGATGATATATGTAATGAATATGCTTATGACTTATGGAATTCCATTATTTTCAAAATGATGCTTTAACCTACTAAATTGCATGCATTCAACTAAAATGTCTCTTTTTGCATGTTTTCTAGGTTTTTATGCATGCCTATCATACTTAGTGCATTTTTGTACTAACCCATATTTTCCTACATTTTCCCCAAGTGTAGGGTCCGTTTCTCAAGGCGGTCCTCATTGTGGCTAGAGCTTGGAATTGATCATTTTCCTTGCTTGTTGGTGATACGCACAAATTACACCTCCCTAAAGAAGCATAAGTGATCGTTATCAAGTAAAGAACCCAACTTGTAGGTTGGGGTCGATCCCACGAGGAAAATGGTTTAGACTTTACTTTAACCCACAATTATATTCAATTAGTCAAAGTACTTAAAAAAAAA
>JAJOOS010030846.1:0-22910 GCA_029582725.1 Solanum chiquidenum
GAATTGATTTTCTTTTTGCATTAGTATTAATTTGATTTTGATTTAAGTTTTATTATAATTATCAACATCTATGAACTATAATCTTTATTGGACCATTCAGAATTCTAAGTTTTAAACTTGAAATAATACATTAAAAGATAAAAACTATGAAATAGTATAAGAAATATTTTAAAATTATATCAAAGTAAATATTTTTATGTATAAAATAAAATTTTAAAATTACATATATAATGTCGGGTTGGTTTTTTTTAGTTAAAACCAAACCAACCCAAATATAGTCGGGGTTTTTTTTCCAATACCAAACCAAGTCAAACCAAACCACTAGTCGGTTTTTTTTTTATTTGACTCAGTTTGCGGTTTGGTTCGGTTTTCGGTTCGGTTTCGTACACCCCTAGTACCGAGCATGGGGCAGCCTTGGCCTTTTGGCTTTGGCTTTGCCCCTTGGCCTTGGTACATGCCCTCTTGACCTTGATTCTTGTAACCCTTATTCTTGACGTTCACCCTCACGTTTAGGCTCTAGTTGACCCTATTATTTTCTGGAGTGTTACAGAAACAAAGACTGAGACTTGTATTTAACTTTCGAATTCTATATTTTCATTAGTAGCTTGTACACGTGACAACCAGATTTGGGGTATTGTTTAGAATGAATAAGTTTTCCGCCTTTGTTTTGTTCTTGCTTTATACTTCTGCTTTTCTTTCATTTTCGTTGGGTTGAGGCTGACTTGTCTTGATGAGAATAGACAAGTGCTATCAAGTCCATTTTTGGGTCGTGGCGTTCGACTAAACTTGGAGAGAATAAAATGGCTAAATTAGAAATTGGGTTGTGTCATGATCTGTCCAAATTTGATTTAGACTAAAATGAGCTGGGCTCAAATGGACTAAAAATCAGGTTGGATCATGACCTGTCCAATTTGGTCCCCTTAATCTCAAGAATTTTAACATATTATTATTTACCTTTTGTAAATAATTTGAATTCCAACTCAAGACAATAAAATAAATAAGTTATTGATTTTGAATTGGAAAGTCACCAAAACATTATACCAACCAAATAAACATATATTTAAGATGACGCACTCCACATGTATTCTGTGAAAAATTAAAGCTTAATTTCGTTTCGATCATTTTGATCTCAGAAAAGCAAAATAGAAAGAATGGATAGATAAATTCTACATGATATAAAATAGATAGTAATTCATACATTTGATATGAGAACATATGTTGCACCAATACAAATAAGGAATTTTAAGACGAGTTAAATTGGAGATTAAATTATACTCAATTAAAAATCCTTTTAAAATGTTAAAATCGATCCAATTTAAAATGGGTCTAGCCAACTATTCTACAACTAATATGAGTATAAACTATGTTATAACTTATAATCTATATATTATTTTATCCGAGAAAGAATATATAAGGACATCAACAATATTTAGTTATCTCCCTAAAGAGCAATTCATGCATAATTTATTCTACATATAACAATACTCATTTTATTTATTCTTTACAAAAAATTCTCTCATATTACTTATTCTCTACATAACAATCTTTACATTATGATTCACGTAAATAATTAACCACACGATCCATAAGATCATAAGAGAGATTAAGGGGAGGTTAAATTTTTTTCTAAAATTTTAAGGTTAAGAAATAAACAAATTGTTGACCAAAGAAAGTTGTTCAAATTTAAGCATTTGCTCCAAATACATCGGAAGATAACACGCAATTTTTGTGACATAACATTTCATCTCTTTCTCAATTTACAAAACAAAATAATTTTTTTTGAAAATGAATACAAAGTGATGAAGAAAGTACAAGGATAAGTAAATCAGACGAAAAAAAATAATGGATAGTTGTAAAAATGAAAAATCGAAGGAGAAAAGAGAAAAGAGACGCCAAGAGATCTCTCTTTTACGTACTATTCCTTATTCCGAACATCGAAAGTGAGTTTCCATTTCATTTACATTTTTCCTTTCCTTCTTTGCATTTGGATCGAATCTACAATTTTAAATCAATTGAGTATTAATAAGTGATCGAGCCAGAATTTTCATTAAGAGATTTAAGATATGAAGAAATAAATATATGATCAATAATCAAGAAATTAAACATCTACAATAACACATAAAAATAATTTTGGTTAATAAATCTATGCTTAGCTTAATCTTAATGGCTCAAAAATACATATGTGCATGGTTTATTGATATTTTTAGCCTATTCTAATTCAGAGGAATGGAGATTAATTAGAAATTTTTCGTGTGAAATTAATTTTTCAGCGATAACTACTACTTTATTTGCTCTATATATGATTGACACGGTGAGTTAACCATTTTACCCCTATTAATTTATGAAGTGGGTGAATTAAAACACTTAAATTTTCAAGAAGTTCTACCTTTTTCAAAGTAATTAGTTGAGGGTATAATAGGTAAAACAATTTGTCATTTCTTGATTTGTCAAAATGGACAAGTAATTAGGGACAACTAAAAAATGAAAAGTGGACAAGTAATTAGGGATATTAAGTCACAATAATTGGCAACTCAAGATATTTAAAGGATATATAAAAAATTTACTGTCAAAAATAGATTTATTTGAAACTCGAAATTCGAGAAATGACACATAAATTGGGACGGAGGATGTACAGGACAATAGTCAATATATGGCTCAAAAATATATATATATGTGCATGGTTTATTGATATGAGATTTTTCATGTGAAATAACAACTTTATTTGCCCTATATATGTTTTGATCTCGTAGATTTTGAGCAGGGGTGGATCTAGGTAACTTTTTGACAAATTTAGTATATCTACATTGAAATTAAAATTGTTCACGAAGTAATCTCTTAGTCTAGTTCAATTACATAGATGTTGATTTTCGAGCTAAAACTAAATAGACGATGAATGATTTTCAGATGGTGGTCATCTGAAACAGTTGCTGTTGTGACGGGTGCGAATAGAGGGATTGGATTTGAGATTGCTCATCAATTAGCATCACATGGATTAACAGTAGTTCTTACTTCACGAGAAACTGGAGTTGGTGAAGAAGCAGTGAAAGTTATGCAAGAAGGAGGTTTAAATGTTGCATTTCATCAACTAGATATCGTTGATCATGCATCAATCGAAGCATTCTCCCATTGGATCAAAGAAACATATGGTGGCTTAGATATACTGGTATTTCATACTAATCCGTATTCTCTCTATACCAACACGGTGTTATGTTAGTACTCTCTCTGTTCCAGTTTATATAAGTTAGTTTGACTTGACACAGAGCTTAAGAAAGGAAAAAAAGACTTTTAAAGTTAGATTGTTACTAAATATAGAAATGTGTCATCCGGGGGGGAGTGAGGGGTATTCAAACGGGGGAGCCGCGGGTTCATTCTTTCCTTGTAGGAAAGGTCTTGGTTTGGTATGGCATTAAAGAAAACTTGTTATTGATGCATACATTCTTTTCTAGCCGGGGATAGAGGAAAATAGAAAGATATGGACTTTCAATCAAGATTTTCCTTACAAACCGATTCATTCTTTTTTAGACTGACTAAAAAGGAAAGTGAGTTATAAAAAATGAGATATGAGGAGTACTATTATTTAACTGGTGATTATCATTGTGGCTTATACTATTTTTGGCAAATATGGACATTTTCAGTTGATGATATGGTGTACTATATATGTATGTAGATCAATAATGCAGGAGTGAGTTTCAATGTTGGTACAGAGAATTCCATGGAAAATGCTGAAACTGTTATCCAAACGAACTACGTTGGCACTAAAAATATGACAAAAGCGATGATTCCTTTGATGAGGACGTCTCCTTATGGTGCTCGTATTGTTAGTGTAACCTCTCGATTGGGAAGACTACACGGAAAAAAGAACGTAAGTACGAGCTTTCATTTTCCTAGCAATATCATTTCAAGTCATTGTGAATTGAAATAATATGAAAATGAGGCATTTTCTTCTTTTGACATCTCAAAAGTTTACGTTTTACTTGATGTAACCAGAGAATTACGAATGTCAGCTTGAGACAGCAGTTGGAGGATGTTGATTCCCTAACGGAGGAATTCATTGATAATGTTATGAAGATATTTTTGGAACAAGTAAAAGACGGTACGTGGGAGTCAGGGGGATGGCCTCAAGTATTCACTGATTACTCAGTGTCAAAGGTTGCTGTGAATGCATATACCAGGCTAATGGCAAGGATACTTGAAGATCGTCCTGAGGGTCAAAAGATTTACATCAATTGTTATTGTCCGGGTTGGGTGAAGACCGCGATGACTGGTTGGGCAGGGCATATATCTCCTGACGATGCTGCTGATACTGCAGTTTGGCTTGCTCTTCTCCCTGACCAGTTTGTAAGTGGTAAATTTTTTACTGAAAGACGCGAGATAAGCTTTTAAGGTAGACACTGAAAGGCCATTCCAGATAGATACTGCTCGACAGACATTACATTGCTATCTGTCTTTACCAGTTGGTGTGAAAAAGAGAAGCGTATATGCCCTGGTGAGTAGGTGTGAGAGGTTGGAAGTGATGGGTGTTTGGAGAGGTAGAGTTAGGCCGAACAAGTATTGTGGGAAGGTGATTATACAGGACATGGTGCATCTTGAGCTTATCAAGGACATAATCTTAGATATGAGGGTTTGGAGGTCACAGATTAAAGTAGAAGGTTAGTTGATAGTTGAACGTTCTATCGTTTTTCTGTGGGGTAGGATAGGTAGTGGTATCAGTACCAACTCTCTTACCAGTAGTATTAGCATTATTCTTGTAGTTTCTTATTCATCAATTATTGTTATCATTTGTGTTTTGGTTATCGCACTAGGTCATTGTTGTTACTCTTCTTTCTATGTAACTTATGTACTGCTTTCCATTGAGCTACATTTCGTTGTTGTTACTTTCATTTTCATGTTCTCTTTTTCAAACTGCTTTGAGATGCTTTACTTAGGCCAAAGGTCTATTCAAAATAACCTCTCTATCTTTACGAAGTAGGGATAAGTTGTATACACTCTATCCTCCTCAGACCTCACTTCTAAAATAACACTGTATAATATGAGTATTGTTGTTGTATGTATTGTTCTTCAGTGTGATCGCACATTGGCCATCACGATCACAATAAACACTACACCAACAGAAAAGGTCACCTTATCGAAATGATTAAGGTGTAACATAGCTTGGTATTATGACACTAAATGAGGAAGTAATACAACGTGTAATGAGTTTATAACACAATGTTAGTGGCACACATGACTATAGTGTACACTAGGGAACCAACATAGCTGTTTGTACAACAAACCATACAGCTCCAAAAATGAATGTGTAGTCTTCCAGAACTACAGCAAACCCTCCACCTTAAGATTTTGTAACATGTTGCATCCTATCGATGTTGTTATCAACAAAAGATTCTTTACACTTCACATTAATTCCACACCTTTGACGCGGCATTAAGGTTGAAAAGAAGATTTAGTGATTGCAATCATCTTTCTACCAAGGTTTTAGGTCACCAACTGGACCAGCAGTCCAGTTTAAGATCTTCTCTCCAGGCGTCAAGTAGACGCTCCTGTCGTGCGGCAGTTTACGAGCAAGTCCATTCAAAATTTGATGGAAAGCATCACCTGATTGAGCAGGTTGTGGAAACAACATAGCCTGCTTCATTGAAGGGTTGGCAAGCAATCTCTGCTTCCTCAATATTTCTTCTGGTGGAATAGAAGTGAGAATAGTATCCAAATTTGGAACGTCCTTCTCGGCTACGAAAACACCAATCTCTTCCCAGGGGATTGCATCAGCAAATGGCAAGACAATATCATCTGCAATGATAACAGGGATGCATCCAAATATAACTGCTTCAACCAATCTTGGGCTCCATGGTGCCCACCCAAGTGGGCACAAGCAAAAGATGGCTCGCTGCATGTCCTCGTAGTAGGTAGTTGGATGCTCCGTAGAAATATCAAAGAGAGGATTGTCCTTAAAGTTCTCCCACACTGCTGCCCGGGCACCTCTGAAAATATAAATAAGCATCAGGTACCTTGTCATAAAGCATACTACTCGATTTTTAGGGAGGTCAACAAAGAAAATTAAAATGTTTCCCCGACTTAAGTTGGATTTTCAGCTAACTCGAGACTTTTGCAGGGTTCCTTTTACCCATTTGAAATATTTTGAAGTGGAATAATATATCACCCTAAACTCTGGCGTGGCATAAATAACCAATTGAGTATTTGGTGGTGTTTTACAAGCGCTTCTACATATTATTTACATTAACAAATTGTTTTTTCTTTCCTTTCTATATTAGACAATATATAAATACCCCCATCAACTTGTCATCTTTTATCTTCTACAGTACACTTCAACTTTCCGGGGGTAGGACTTGCCTTGGAATGGAATTACTACCACCCCAAGAGACTAATGCGGACACTGGTGGGGGTAATGCGGAAGAAAGGGTGGGTGGTGGAAAGATTTCTGGTGGATTTATGCTGGGCATAATTTCCAGTGAAGAAAAGTAACAGGTAGGAGAAGGAGCCAAGATAAGAAAAAGAACAAAAGAAAAGTAGAATTAAAACAAAGAAAGTTGAAACCTTTCACATGAAAGAAATGTTGTTAAACAATTTACCTTTTCTCATTTCATGCGCCTTTTTAGACGCTCACACACTATCTATGCCACATGGGCTCAAAAAGTGGTATTAATATCACTTCGAACTAGTTTAGGGGTAATGGCAGAGGCATATCTAGAATTTCAAGAGGATGGGTGCAGTGTACTGCCATTTGATTTAATGTTATACAAAAATTCCATGACAACGACTTGACAAGTGAACTATAACTAGTACAATTATCACAGAAAAGTATATGTTATTCTACTTCAAATTATTCTTAACAATTTGGTATACTTTAATATCAGCACCATTATTTGAAGACAATCACTTTACAAATAAAACAAATTGAAGAAAAAGAAAATGGGAAATGGGAAATGTCTAACATACCCCTCTACTTTCATTTATTGTTCAAGCCTATCCCCCATTATACTTTTTAGCTATTTTTATCCCTGCCGTTAGGCAAGGTTCTAAATTTTCCCCTACTTTGACGGAGATGACACATGGCGGCATCTGAGTGAAAGAACTAACCCAACACTAAATTACCCATCAGACTCCCCCATTCCAAATTAATACACCCCACACCTACACAAATTAAAAACCCCAAACAACGGAAGTTCCTTCCTCCAAAATATGGAAATGACCCTATATGGTGGTCCTCAAAATTAGCACCACATTCTTCCAACATGCCATAGTTAATCTCCTTTGATTTAAGCGCACACAACACCACAGACCCAATTTTCAAGCAACTATGCTTAAAAAAAATTCAAGATAGACAATTCAAGCTCAAAGAACTCCAAGTTCACACTGATATTTGCAATCTCCATTCTCAACAGCAATCATCGGATTAATGCTCAATTTTCCAACAACAAAGTACTATCAAATTCTTCAATTTCGAATTCTCAAACATAGAAGCACTAACAGAATTTCCCACGCTTAGTTGCTCGGATTTTTCGACTCACAAAGTGAAGATTCATTTTTTTAACCTGAAATCTGATTCACCAAGGAACCCAACAGCTATTTAACTTGCGAATCTTCTTTAACAATGATTTTACCAATCACCATCACCTTCTTCACTGATTCAGCCCGACCTCCACCATACCAAAGAAAGTTCAGGAAGATCTAAGGATTTGGGTTTTCAAAAGGGCGAATGAAATTTCTGCTGATATTTCTAGAATTTGATGAATAGCTATTTATCTTTCCAACAGGAACTCTAGTTGCCGATATTTCTGCTTTTTACCTCTTCCCGGTGGTTCTCTATTAGATGTATTTTTGACAGGTCCAAAAGTTGTCTTTGAGAAATTAAACAAATGAGGCAAGAAAGGGGAGAGTCAACTTCTTTGTGAGTTCGGTGAAGTTGTTTTGGAAAAGAATCTAAAAGAAAACGAGGAAGAGCACGATTTTCAGTGATGGTGTTGTGTCCAGTGGTCCATCCCTCTGAAGATGGTATTTTGCTAGTTTTGGGTCATGGGTTTAAGTTATGCCACATTGGCATATGCTTCAATGTGGAGTGGAAATCCGATGGGTTATGGGTCGGGGATGGGTAATTTAGTGTTGGGTTGGTTCTTTCACTCAGGCGATGCCACGTGTCATTTGTCAAAGTAAGGCCAAAAAGTATAATGGGAGATAGATTTGAACAATAAACAAAAGTTTAAAGGGTATTCAACCCATTTCCAAAAAGAAAAAGGAGAGAGATCAAAAATTATTTGAAAAGCAAAAGTTCCTTTCAAGTGGTATGCTTTACTTGGTTAGTAGTACAGACTATGGAAAGCTTGTCTCACTTTATGATAAACTTCAAAGAAGGGGTTTTCAGCTATGTTCTAGATGCTTTCTATGCCATCCGGAAGCTGAAACCAATCGGCATCTTTTCTTGCATTGTTCAATTATCAGACCACTATGGCAACATTTTGCAGCTCTCGCTCAAATTTTTTGGGTGATGCCCCAGAGTACTTCTGACATAATATGTAGTTGGAAAAATATACAAGGAGAAACTTGTCACAAAGAGTGGTGGAAGATTGTTCCAGCTTGCATATGGTGGACAATTCGGATAGAGAGGAATGCAAGATGTTTTGAAGGCAGGGGCAGTTCAATCCAGACAATCAAGCGCTCCTGTATTTCTCTTCTTTATTTTTGGTGTAAAGAACAGTAGTTGATGATGTTGAATCATTACTAGACTTTTTGGCCTCTTTGTAAGTTTTGTTCGGGCTGTATTCATAGATATGATATACCAGGCCTTTTCTAGGGTGCTGACGAATATAATATGTTACCAATTTCAAAAAAAGAAAAAGAGACAGTAAAATATATGAACTTTTGTCCATAAATATGCTGTCATTGAAATGGAGAGGAAGGAGAAGATAAAGATAGGGATAATACATACAAATCCTGTTGTTTTTTAAAAAGATGGTGCAACAAAGAGGTTGAAAGTAGTGATTGAAATTGTCTCTACAATTTTATTAAGCATAGAACTTTAAATAGGCAACTTGAAAACATAATTTGCAAAAAATCAGAATGGCAAAAGTTCAAAAAATTAAAATATCTCGACAAACTAAAAAGATTTAATAGAAATTTTAAATTAAAAAAGTAGATTCACCCTAAAACTAAGCAGCTTATTGTACTAAAAAAATGTAGTTGTAACTTAAGAAAATTTCAACACTCCACCTTTGCTTCAGTTGCTGCAATCTAAAAATGTAGATCCTCAACTTATGTTTGTGCTTGAAGATTGTTTTTAAACTTGCACACTTTCCTAACATGGCATGTACCCTATCCTTTAATTTGTTCTTTCTCAACCTTAGAGTTCATTTATTTTTGTTCTTCTTCGTAAACAAAACGGACTGAATTTTTAATGGCTTCTTCCTTGGCCTTTCCTTTCCCTTCTTCTTTTTCTAATACTCTTTTCTTCCTCTCGCTCTTCTCCGTCGGAGAGAAATTGTTTTGTGTGGCTCCTTTAAACTAAACCCCCTTAACAATAATTAATCTGGATTCACCTTCCTTTTTTCATAAAGGAAAAAATGCATGGTTCACCAGTGGATGATGAAGGAACTTAAGGGGAGAAGCTTTAGAGATAGAGAAGGGACCTATGTGAGCTCCTTGGAATTACAAATAGAACGGGAGAGAGGATGAGTCAAGAGTAATGAAGGGATAACCAGAGAAGAGGAGAAGGGAATGACAAGGACTTTCTGGTGGTGGTGGTTCTTGCAGCAGAGGGTGAGTGGTGATATGGTGGTTCGCCAGTGGATTTGTCAAAAAAGAAAAGGAAAACAAGTTATTTTTTTGTCAGTTTAAGTTGTAATGAAATTTAATAAGCAGCAATTAATTGTGTTGGTTTGAACTTATTTTTTCCCCTCTCATACCTTTCAAAGAGAGAGAGCACACGTTTGTGCCGCGTCATGACTCAAGGGTGCATATATTCCACTTTGAAAAAGTTCAGGGGTAATAGGATCCCACAAAGATCGCATATGTAACTAAAAGTCCAACTCAAGTTCAAGGGGGTACTTATGCTTTCTTTTTCTTTTCTTTTCTGAGAGAGTAGTAACAGTGGGATACTTGCGCTTTTCCCAAAAAAATTATCCATCTTTTCAGGGAAGAGAAACACGTTGGTCCCAGAATCTTGATAATACTAGCAATTCAGTCATCTCAATGACTCAATCTACTTGGTGATCACCGTTTGTGACTTCTTAGGGAATTTAGTTGTCTTAAATCAATTTAAATTCTAGCATTTAGAATCAAATGTGGTTTAATCATAGACATGAGACATGAGGATACCTCGCATAATAACCACCTTCTGGATCATTTCCTACATCATAGAACAAGCCACGGAAGTAAACAAAGATGGATCGCGGAATATCTGGAGGGATGAAGTGGGATTGCATTTTCTGTGGAGGAGCATAGGGAGGAATTGTAATTGAACCATCCTTCAAACACACATGATTTCTTTGTCCAAAAGTTTGAACTAAAGTTGAACGCTGGAGCAACGGAAGAATTCCCCTCCCAATAGCTTTTTCCTCCTGCAATTGCATGAAGTGATCAGATGTAACCACACACTCTCAGTCCTTAAGTAATGATGTAAATTCACAGTTAAGAAACTGTGAGTAATCCTTTAGGATCTCCACTACCTTTTTAGCGAAATACATTTACTAGATAATTTGGATGTGCATATCCATTAATCTGTGTTTTGTGCGTGCCAGAAAGAGAGTAAAAAAGAAAGTGTAGAGAGAGAGAGGAAACTTAATTCTCACTTGATAATGAAAACAAGCAGCAAAATCGTGTGGGACAATGAAGAAGTGATCAGCACCCTCTGTCCTATTCCAATAAGGCCAGTTAGAAGCAATAAGTTGTATTGCGCTCCTCATCATTCGTGGTGACTTGAAGGGTAAAGGAAGGCCATTTGGTGTCAGGTCACAAGTGGTGTAAACAGGGGTGTAGAACCAATCAGCTTCCTCGGGATTAAGGGTTCGTACAGGGCTAGATAGGAGGAAACGATGCATATAGATCTCTGCAGCAAACATGTGACTGAGACATCGTGGGTCTTTCTGAAGAATTTTCTTGTTGTATTTGCTGGGAAGCTCATATACAAAAACTTTTAACCTCCCAACAGGATCATCTTCCAAGACATCACCAGCACTACCTGAATTGCAGAAATGGAAGGAAAGTAGATGACTTTATAGAGTTCACAGCAAGTGTTCATATCCTTATCGGCCAACATAATTTAACATGCTAAAAGACAAGATTATGTTGTCAGACATGCAAAGTGACTGAAAGGAAAATCATGCTCTATAAGCCTTTATTCTAAAAGACTTGGCATCTTAGAAGGCTCAGAAGAATATAATTACATTAAATCTTTTTGCAGTATACATTATATCACAGGAAAAATTTTCATTTTGGTAAAAAAGTGTTGCTTTACACTCAGAAGGATGACACTCCCATAGCACTTGTAACATTAAAAGTTTTCACCAACATAATATCTATGCTGATGCAACTATCATTCATCCACGCACCAAATCTTTTAACTCCTAAGTAAACACACATACATAGACCAATAGGTCCTAATGGGATTCTTTTTCCTTGTGAAGAAAATGTTTTCAAGGCATCCATCCAGAAAAAACATGTAAAGAAAGATCAAGGTGATGAAGGTCAAGCAATTCACTTTTTGAAAGAGCACAGGACATTGAAACACAAAACTCTCTAGAGCCCTTTATCAAAGAGCAGACTTGGCACAAAAGTTGTAACATCTCACTTCTTTAGGTTCTACCATTAGGATCCCTAGCTACCAACAATCCAGCAAAACACACATCTTGGTCAATGGTTACTGGATGTCTTCATCCTGTTGCAATTCCCTAAAAGTGCCTGCAAGCATACCACTTAAGCTTTTCCTAGATGTTAAAAAGGAAGTTTCCTCAAACATAATGGCAACATTTAGGAAGCAAGTTACTCCTCAAACCTCATTTAGCAGCTGAGCCATCAACCTAGCTAGAACAAAAGTAAATCTTCCAACTCTTCAAATCTAAAGCACAAATAGCTGTCAGAAACTTATATATCAGAGACCATACATACTACAAAGACCCACTCTCTTGAGAGGCAAAATCCATCATTATCTGATCCAGGTCTGGACATTAGATTTAAGATTTAAAACCTTATGACGGAAAACCACTAACCCCAATACTAATGAGATAACTAACGCCTCACAAAACAAATTGTCTACTCAGTAGTCTTCCTCACGCTCTTTAGTTGTACTGCCATGCTACCATAGTAAGGTATAAATCCTTGAAATAAGGGAAATGTTTGAAAGGAGGGAATAATCATATATTTCTTTCCTCCTTTTCTTTAATGAAGAATGATCACCTACTTTAATCAACCATCCAGGACCAATATAAGCTGAATTGATGCCAAGGGCTGTAAATGGGTTCATCAAGTTGAATATCTAGATGACTAGATGTCTCAGAGTTAATCGAGTCAATTATCTACAAGCATGAGGCTGACTGAAAACTCTAAAATTTGATTCAAGTCCAATATGAAAACTGAAACATGATATGAGTTCCTTAAGTAAAGGCTCATTTGGAACACAAGATTTACATTATACAGTTTGAAACTGGGAGAAAAATACAACTTTTTCGAACTCCAGAGGAATAGATAGATCTTATACTTTGTTTCTTTGATGTGCCTATTCCGAACTCAAAGAATTAAATCTAAAAGCAAATAGAAAAAAATATACACACCGACTAAAAAGAACACAAGTTAAATTTAATCATCCTATTAATAGAGAGATTGACTAAAGAACTTTCAAGCAGAACACCTCACTAGTTCTGTCGGCTTAGCTCTAAGGCAAGCTCCAGTTGTTGAGCTTGATTTTACAATCAATCTTAACAAAGATTCACTGAATTTTGGACCGAACTGTTTATTTGAGCTAGATGCTAGAGCTCTAGTTGTGAGACCTCCAGTGCTACTATCTATTCCTTTCCCGCTCACCTCACTACCAGTGTATCGACTGATCCACGCCAAATATATTCTGAATCTAAATGATCTTGTCAGCATCTATCAAGGATGCACAAAGCTAAGATACTGAAAATAGACCAATATGCAGAGACTTATAATTGACCTACAAAATCCCATCCATCTCTTTTATTCTAAAACCTTCTAAATTGTGTCCAAGTAGCCCCATCTTCTGTCTATGTGAAGAATGTGAGGTTAACGTCCAAAAGACATCATGTATCACAGTCAGGGTGTAAATCACAATTAAGCTGATTTGCCTAAGCAACTGATTTTCTGGGTCTAACTAGTAGATTAAGATCAACAAACAACGCTCAAGTATTGGGCCCGAAAGCACATTAAAAAATCCAGACATCGCCGTTATAAGCAGCTAAGCAAGTCAGCTATTACCAGACTATGTCAGCATTATATATAAATTTGATGCTAAACCACCACATATTGTATGCATATGGAATTGCAAGGTTGAAGTTACAAAAGTAACAGAGACACGATTGAGCAAGACTTAGATTTCATGGATGATGGCAGCATAATTCACCTTGAAGCTCAAAAACACAAGTCTACTGTAAAGCCAAGATAAAGTTTCAATCTTTACCACTAAGGGCATATGGCTATGATCACCTGGATTTAGATTCAGAACCAAAACCAGCTGAATCTAAAAAAAAATGCAATTTTTCTCCAGTTCACATCAAAACCCTAGCTTGTGATCTAAAGAGAGAAATAGTTACCTGAGATTCTCTCAGTACGTTGAGTCTTATGAAATTTGAAGGCTTCAGTTCCCAGCAAGAACGCAAGATGAAGAAGCACAAGAAAACCCCATCTCCTATTCCTCATCTTTGAGCAAAACAAACAAAGCAGTATACAATGATCAATAAAAATGACAACTTTAAAGCATATGTCAGCTTACAAATTTGTTAATAATATAATAATAATAATAATAAAAGGTAAGAAGAAGCTATAGTTGGAGGGTCAATAAACAGTAATAGTTGTTAGAGAACTGTTTGTTTTTTTTTTGCAACAACAAAGACAGCTCACATGAAGAGACAATGAAATGCTGCTGATTTTTGAAGAAATTGAGAGAAATTTGCTTCAAGAAAAAGATAGAAAGGGTAGGTCAAAGGGGGTTTTGTTTGTTCTAGTTTGGTTGTCAAATGTCACTTCTCTAGAAAAAAAAATTGATTTTCTAAAGTCTCATTGAAACTTGATTAAATTTAAATCACACGCTGAGCTCATTTAAAAGTGGCGCTTCTAACTAAATTTTCTTAATACACAGGGCTCAAACACAAAAATTATAATTAAAAATAAAGCAATTTCATTACGACGGCCCTGTAACTCCTATTTTTTTATGGCTTCTACCGGTGCAGAGGTACTGCCGATCTGGAACGGTATAAAACAGGTAATATATCTAAACAATTCCTACATAATTTCACGCACACTTTTGGTCTGCCCAAAAAAAATAAAAAAATTAGGTAATTATTAAATGTAGCAACAGTTTTTTCCATTGGTATACTTTCTCGATTTCTATTTATATGTCATTGTTATTAAAATAAATATTCCTTAATATTTGTCATTTCGTAAAAGCAATACATAAATAACATAATTAATTCTATTTTATAATTGAAAGTTATTAGAATTGAGTATATTCATTTGACCAACATAGAAAAAAGTATGTTTATTGATCAAATTAATTAATCAAAATAAATTAATTCATGTTCATTTATTAAAAATTTGACTTCAACAGAACACGGAATAAGAGTACAGTAGTAAACTTACCAACTTACTTAAGGGACATAAAACCTAAAATGATGACAATTAAAAAGAAACAGATGAAATATCATATATTAATGGAAAAATTGTACATAATGACAAACTATTAATTCAAATTAAATGGTATAACCACACTTTGATTTAATTGTGTCCTGTAGCAAATTGTTTGCCAGTCGCCTCTCTCCCTCAAACTCTCGCTCGCCGCTCTCCCTCTCTCACTCGCTCGCTCTGTGCTCGCTTCTCTCGCTTTATACACAGAATTATATAAATTGCGTTTATGTTTGTATAGAGCGAGAAAATTTTGTATATACACATGCAAATACATATATATATTCGTCTTATACACTTATAATTATACAATACAAATATTTTCCTGCCCAGTTCTCTTTTGCCTTTCTCTCTTTCTCGTTTTATACAAACACAGATTATACAAATATAGTGTATAATTTATGTTTGTATAAAGCGAAAGAGAGAGCGATTTTTTATATACAAATATTTTTGTCAACGATTTATACAAACGATAGGCTAACAACAATTTATACAAATGGCCTGCCAGCGAAATTATATAAATCTGAAGAGGAGCCAACGAATTATACAACTGCTTCTTTTTGTATATATGTATAGCGAAATAGACATAGCTTTCAATTGTATATGTATAGCGAATTATACATATATATTTTTGCTATGGAGCGCAATTATGCAAACTTTGTTATAGCATACAAATATAATTTTTTTATTTGCTATATATGAAAGTTGCTCTATATTAATTCGCTTTGTAATAATGATACATCAATTTGCCCCTATATCAATAGATATAAAGAAAATTTGTGGTAGTAGAATGAATTATTGTATCACTGATACAAAGTGAATTAATGTATCGATGGTACAAGAGAAATTTAAAACTTATTGTATCACTAATATAGAGTGAATTTCAGAAAGTCAGACTATATTTGATAATTTTTTGAACTCTCGTTATCTTTGATAAAGATAATAAAAATGTAGGATTTATTGGAAATAGTTCAGAGCTTTGTGACCTTTCCTTTTATTTATTTCTTCTTTTGATTTATTTGTTTTCTAATTATTATTTTCTGGGTTGGGCTATTTTTGGGCTTATTCCCTGTGAATATTGAACCTCTTTTATTTTTAGTAAAATCAACTTGGGTTTTAAAAAAGATAAATATAAGGAAAAATTATGCGAATAAGCAAACATATACTAGTTAATTAGTTAACATAATTATAGTTTAGCTAATTTACATTTCGCCATTAACATTTAGTATTAATTATGTGGGTTGCGGTTCGAGTTTGTATAATTCGCCACGAACAATTCTTTGTTTGATTTGTATTTGTATATGATTGTTTATATTTGTATATGATGGTGATTTCCTTTGGTTTTTCGATTTTATCATCAGATACATTCAACTTTTTCGTATAACTTTTTAAAGTTTGTATAAACGTGTAGATTTCGGGATTAGTATTCGAAATTTGTATAATTTTTTCTTCCCCGCATTTATCCCCCGCTTCCTTATGCCTATTATTTAGACAAATTTACTTAATTTGTATAATGTTTGTATAATGTAATTTGTATAATATAATTTGTATACATGTTTAAAGTTTAGATGTTTGTGTTTGTATAAATTCGTTATTTCGAATTTTATCATATTTGTATAATTTCAGAATTTGTATTACTCCGGAAAATAGATCCAATTTTAGATATATAGTTGTACCCATATTTGTATATAGTTATTCTAATTGTATATTTCTATATTTTATTTATACAAAATATATAAGTACAAAAGTCTACTAACATAATTATATTTATACAAATACGGACGAAAATAAGTCAATTATACAAATATACGTGAACTATATAAACGTAACCGCGAATTATACAAACGAGTAAGTTATAACTATAACCCGTAAATATGCAAACTATAGTTAAGAAGCCTAATTGAATTTATTATTGTGGGTACTTGTGATTTCTCCTAAATTTCTTCTTCTTCTTTTTCCATTTGTATCTTAATAAAATAATGTTATTGTTGTGTAAATTTCAATGGTAAAATAAAAATAAAAATTATTTGTATATGTTTACATCATATGATAGATGTGTGACATACCAAGTATTTGACTATGATTAGTTAATGCATGTTTATTACATTAGGAGAAAATACATAAAAAAAACACTGAACTTGGCAAGCAAATTTACTTTAGTACTTAAATTACGTTGGTGCTTAAATACCCCCTTAATATATTTGAAGTGAATTATTTTTAACCCTCCGAACACAAGCCTAGTGTGCGTGTTGATACAACTTAGAACATCACGTTATTTACCTTTTAACTTTTTTTTATCAAATTTGCCCCTCCAGCGATAATATCCGACCCGTTACCCATTTGAAGAACAATCTTCAAATTCAAAGAACCCTAATTTCCTCTTCTCCCTCACCAACTCAATCATCCAAAAATGGTGACCTAATTTATTAAATTTTTCTTGATTCATCTCAAATCTTAGCTCTTCAAACCTAAAAGTTGAATCTTTGAAGGAATAATTGTTCTTTGAAAGGTAAGATTCAAATTTATTCTTCTTCATCTATTATTTTGAAAAGATTAAAAAAATTAAGCTTAAAAAAACCCTAAACTCAATCAAATGCTACAACCATCCAAACGATGGTTACTAACCTGGTAACTTTGTTTTCGTCGAGAAACACCAGAAATTCGAAAAGCAAATCCTTCAGAGAATGAGAATGGGGGTTGGAGATTTAGGGATATTTATTTAGAAATGGATCGGATTCTTTTTTGGGAACGGTGGGTTATATCATTTTTAAACACTTAGCGACATGGACGAATGAAAACACGCGTGCATAACAACACCCAGCCTTCAATTGGGCTGGTGTTCGGAGAGTTGAAAATAATTCACTTCAAATATGTTAAGGGAGGTATTTAAACACCCGTGTAGTTTAAGTACTAAAGTAAGTTCTCGTGCCAAGTTCAGTTTTTTTTTATGTATTTTCTCTTACATTAGAGACAACCTTTTTATATATAATAGTTTTTGGATATGTGTTTCGCACGTGTGTTTTATGTGAATTTTAATAAATATATTAGAATAACTAAAATTCTATGAAAACATGTATATAATGAGTAATAAAATGCAACAATTACAAATAAATTTTTAATAACATGTCCAAAAAAATGAAGGGGACATTTAGATGTTTCAAATTAATTCTTTTAAGCAACAAACAATAACTTTTGAACTTTGGTTAATATTTAGCAAACTTTCAAGAAAGTCACAAAATGGCTAATTTTAGCCCAAATAAGAATATAAACTTACGGCAATAATACATTCATAGAAAACGAAAGTAAGAAGTCTAATAGAGAAAAAAAACACACAAAAAAAAACATAAAACAAAAAAAATACAATGTACACATCCTTATTAAGACTTGATAAATAATAATATAGATGAAAAAATAAATACAAAATTAGTACATAAATTTCCGAGTTCTTATCGACTCCTTGCCTCATATTCAATTAAAATTCAAAAGTCTTCTTTAACTATAGAATAAAAATGATAACCTTGGCTAGGGGTTTCATGAAACAAAAAAGATGAACTAATATAGATAAAATAAAGGAATACCAAAAAATATCTTAAACTTTTATATTAAATATTTAGAGATTATGAATATGAAAAGATGAGAGTTATGGATATTAAGAGTGTAACTGTTGAGCATGTAATTAGATATGAATTATGAATATTAAAGCAAATAAAGAAAAAAAATAAACAATAGGATATTATGCCTTTTCATTTTGCAGATTTGCACCCTTTTTAATTATTAAATTTCTATAGGCATCATTCCACATTGGACACAATAAACATCAACAAAATATTGCCATTTACATGGCAAAGATAATTCATGTTGTTGAGTAGCTTCACATTGAACCTGCATACACACACAACATATATTCTTACATGTAAAACATATCTACATATATTTTAAAATGCTTAATTGAATAATAATACTTTAATTTTTCAAATTGCATCAACTCTTGAGACTTACACACTGTTAAAGACTCATGTTCTACCATTTTGCACTTGCAAAAGGAACCAAATAAAAATAGTTACCAAAACAAGTTGTTTTGTGCTTAATCACATTTTACAAATAACTGTTGAAATCAAGCAAGTGAATCACAACAACAACAAATCTCACAAGTAAATTATAAATCTACCCAAATTGTGCACAGACCTTGCACTACCTCGTGGAGGTAGAGAGGTTGTTTTCAAATACTTTATTAATTGAAAACTTAGTAAAGTAAAATTCATTAAAAAAAATTCAAGATTATCCTAAATGCAGAGTTTTCACTACGTAGAACAAAGAGGATTGAAAAGTTAAAACAGATTGTAATGACATAAATATAATTAATGTTTCTTTTTTTTTCTTTTATTCACTTCACTTATGACATATATAGAGTTGCAATTATTTATTGAACTCTTATAAATATTTTACTAATATTTTTTTAATTAAAATACTAGTTTTAGTGTACGTGCGCCTTGCACGTGTATTTACGATTATGATCAAACTTATATTTAAGCATCACAATTGTTCGATGTAAATAATAAACGTAAGTAGTAATTACGTAATTATGATTATTTGTAAAAGTATATATTGTTAGTTCACTAGTAAAATAAAGATTATAATAATACTAGTTTTAGCATACGTGTGTCTCACATGTATAGTCTCGATTATGATCTAACTTATATTTAAATGATCAACATAAATTACAAACAATGTATGTTATACAAGAAAGTGAAAAAAGAGAGTAGAGTAGAACAAAGAAGATTGAGAAGAGGTTTTTTTATACTGAACAATCAGTTCTTGAATCTTGAAAAGTAATATCCTTACTGTTAAAACATATTTGAAGGACATAAATATAGTTAATGTTTCTTTTCTTCTTTATTCACTTCACTTATGAGAGATAGAGTTGCAATTTAATTATGTGACTTGTGAAGATTTCACTAATAATTTTTTTTATAAAAATACTAGTTTTAGCATACGTGTGCCTCACACGTGTAGTCTACGATTATGGTCAAAGTTATATTTAAACATAATAATTGGTCTATGTAAATAATAAACTAAGTACCTTAAACAAGCGAATGAAAAAAGATAGTAGAGTAGAACAAAGAGGACTGAGAAGCGATTTTTTTATACTGAAAAATCAATTCTTGAAAAGTTAAAACAGATTGGAGGGACATAAATATAGTTAATGTTAGAGTTACAATTTAATTATGTGACTCTTGTGAAAATTTCACTAACAATTTATTATTATTAAAATACTAGTTTTAGTGTATGTGCGCCTCGCACATACACTAAAACTTATATTTAAACGTAATAATTGCTCGATGTAAATAATAAACGTAAGTGTAGTAATTACGTAATTATGATAATTTTTAATATTATAGGAATTGTAGTTCACTAGTAAAACAAAGATTAAAAATACTAGTTTTAGCACATGTGTGCCTCACACGTGTAGTCTACAGTTATAGTCAAACTTATATTTAAATGCTCGATGTAATTAATAAATAATGTACCCTATACAAGAGAGTGAAAAAAGAGAGCAAAGTAGAGCGATGAGGACTGAGAAAAGGTTCTTTTACACTGAAAAATCAGTTCTTGAATCTTGAAAACTAATATCCTTACCGTTAAACAGATTGGAGGGACATAAATATAGTTAATGTTTCTTTTCTTGTTTTATTCACTTCACTTATGAGAGATAGAGTTGCAATTTAATTATGTGACTCTTGTGAAGATTTCACTAATATAAGAATAATAGTGTAAGCGTACGTGCTCCTCACACATGTAGTCCATGGTTACGGTCAAACTTATAATTAAATATAATAATTGCTCGATATAATAAACAGTGTACCTTATACAAGAGAGTGAAACAGAGAGTAGAGTAGAACAAAGAGGACTGAAGAGGTTCTTTTATACTGAAAAAATTTGATCTTGAATCTTGAAAAGTTAAACTAGATTAAATGGACATAAATATAGTTAATGTTTCTTTTCTTCTTTTATTCACTTCACTTATGACAAATAGAGTTGCAATTTAATTATGTGACTCCTGTGATAATTTCACTAACAATTTTTTATTTATTAAAATACTCATTTTAGCATACATGCGTCTCGCACGTGTAATCTACGATAATGGTCAAACTTATATTTAAACGTAATAATTGCTCGATATAAATAATAAACGTAAGTGTAGTAATTACGTAATTATGATAATTTGTAATATTATATTAATTGTTGGTCACTAGTAAAAAAAGATTATAAGAATACTAATTTTAGCATACGTGCACCTCACACATGTAGTCTACGGTCATGGTCAAACTTATATTTAAATAGTCATTATAAATAATAAATAATGTAACTTATACATGAGAATAAAAAAGAGTGTACAATAAAGTGAATTACTATAACTGTTTCCTAAAAGCGCCATTCTTATAACACTAGCATTCACACTCCTGTGTGGCTTTGAAAAATTCATCCACAAACTAAAGTTGAGTGCCATTTACTGTCAAGCAAAATCTAAGGAAATATGAGTAATCCAGTAGTTGATTATACTCAAATGCTTGACAGATGACTTGTATCAAGAAATTAAAAACAAACTAAGAAGCATATACAGAATGGTAGCTCAAACATGTAAAAAGTGCAGTCTCAACAGAATATCACAAAACAGAAATGGTAAACAGAATATCACACAACTATGAATTATAGTATTTTGTATAAGCAGAATATCAATGTCTTCATTTTCATCATTACTTGGTCTACATCTTCATTCAGTTCATTGGAGCGTCTCCATCTTGATCAGTAGCATCTTGATCAGTAGCGTCTCCATCTTGATCAGTTGTCTCGCCATCTTGATCAGCTGTCTCGCCATCTTGATCAGTAGCGTCTCCATCTTGATCAGTTGTGCCTTCATCTTGATCAATAGCGTCTCCATCTTGATCATTTCTATTCATCCTGATCAGTAGCAAGTCGAGCAGTGGCCCCTCCATCTTGAGCAATTGTCTCTCCATCTTGATCAGTTGTAGCTTCATCTTCATCAGTTGTGCCTTCATTGTGATCAGTTCTATCTCCATCTTGAACAGTAGCTTTTCTAAATCTCGTTTATTACCACCTCCATCTTGATTAGCATTAGCGCCTAAATCTTGCTCATAAGGATCCTGTTCATTACCATCTCCATCTTGATAAGCATTTTGCTCATTGGCGCCTAAATCTTGTTCATTAGCATCTCCATCTTCATCAACATTTTGCTCATTAGCGCCTAAATCTTGATCATTAGGAACCTGTTCATTAGCATCTCCATCTTGATCAGTAGGAGGCTGTTCATTATGGCCTCGAGAGAGAAGATGAAGCAATGTTACATCATTACAGCATATAAGCTTGTCCCTGCCACAAAATACTCATTTGAATTAACCTCTTACAAGTTACAAGTCATATCACATATCTGTAGTGCAGTCCAAAATTAGAAACTTACAATCTCATATTATTAGCGCCTAAATCTTGTTCATTAGCATCTCCATCTTGATCAGCATTTTGCCCATTAGCGCCTAAATCTTGATCAACATTTTGTTCATTAGTACCTTCATCCGATAAACTAACCTTTTCCCTGCCACAAAAAATACTCATTTGTATTAACCCTTACAAGTCATATATACCGCATATGTGTACAGTCTCAATTCGTAATTAGAAACTTACCATTTCATACAGAATCTTCCTTCTCTAATAAACCTGGATGGTCGAGTGAGTGCCATCTGAAGAAATCATCAATTCAGTATTTAATAACAAAATCGTCATGTTCATGAAAACAAAATGCTCTATAAGCCAAGAATTAATCACAATTCATGATACAAATGTGTAGAAGAATCTAAAATTTTGAAATCAGTAGCTAGCATAGATGGAAAAGTAGATGCAGAGTGAGAATCCATACAAGAAGAGCGGTTTCGTCGAAGAATGCAACTCGAGTTCTGCACTCACGGCAACGGATGCATTCAGTAGGAGCCTTTCTTCCACAACAAAATTGAGTTGAAGACAAATATTGATTCAGAATGGGA
>JAJOOS010030847.1:0-17297 GCA_029582725.1 Solanum chiquidenum
TGTGGAGATTTGCATCACAAGAACAGTCGCTGTGGAAAGATACCATTAAGGCTAGATATGGAATGGAGACAAGGTGGATCAGCAACATAGCAACACAACCATATGGCACCGGAGTGTGGAGGACAATCAGGAATCTATGGCCAAAACTTATAAACAAGTGCACAATTAAGATAGGAGATGGTGGAAAAACTCTATTTTGGGAGGAAGTTTGGGTGGGACAAGCTTCACTTAAAGCTAGTTTCCCTGACCTATTCAGCTTGAGTCTACAGAAAGTGGCCACTGTCAAAGAAATGAGAGATGCTTAGGGTTGGAATTTAAGGTTCAAAAGACCTTTAAATGATTGGGAGGTGAATAGAATGGTTGAATTGTTAAATATCCTGGAACGGGCTCCAGATACACAGGGGAGATTCTTAGTTGGAACAGCTTACAGAAACTCACAGAGGACACACTCTCAATCAAGCTACTGGCCATGGAAAATGATCTGGAAAGTTAAGATGCCCTTCAAGGTGGTCGTTTTTACTTGGTTCTTAGCAAAACAGGTTGTTCTCACGCAGGATAACCGTATGAAGAAGGGCCTCGATTTGTGCTCCAGATGTTTTTTTTGTGAATGTGAGACAGAGACAATAAATCATCTCTTTTTACGCTGTAAGGAGACAGTGAAACTTTGGCAAATTTTCATCAATAAAATGGGCATCAGTTGGTCTATGCTAGACCAGGAAACATAAAGGAAGCTTTGGCATGTTGGAATCAGGATGGAAATCAGTCGGGGCACAGGGAGAGATGGAAGATTGTCCCAGCCTGCATTTGGTGGACTATTTGGCTGGAAAGGAATCAGAGATGTTTTGAGAACAAGAGCTGCTCTATGGAGAAGATGAAGCTGAAATGTTTAGCTCTTTTCTATTTTTGGTGTAAACATGAATATCCTCATGAAGATGAGGATATCCCTAGTATCTTAGAGTCCTTAATGAGTTCATAGGAAAACATCAACACTTTTGTATTTCTGATTGTAAGTATTACTGGAATACGTCCTGAGTATTCCTGTGTTTATAATACAAGTTACCTTTTCAAAAAAAAAAAGAAGAGATATCATTGGGAGAAGCTTGGTCATTACAGGGGTGGAACTTGAGCTTCAAAAGACAACTTAATGATAAGGAGGTGAGCAGGGTGGCAGACTTCTACAATACCTTAGCACAATTCAAAGGGACGTCTGAAGCTGAGGACAACATGTGGGGGCAAGGTGATAGGCATGACAAAGTTCTACTTCAAGACAACTTATAGTGAACTTAATACAATTAACAATCAGGTGGGTTGTTAGCCCTGGAAAATGATATGGAAAGTTAGTATTCCATACAAAGTAGCATGTTTTTCTGGTTGCCGGCAAATGAGGCAGCTCTGACTGAACACAACCTAGCTAGGAGGGGCCTTCAGCTTTGTTTACTATGTTACTTGTGTGGGGAGCATGCTGAAACAATTAATCTATCTTTTTCTCCCTTGTCTGTGGTTTAGCCAATTGTGGAAAATCTTCATCAATTTGAAGGGTATCAGTTAGGCAATGGAAGGGTGGTTGATTTATTTGTCACTTGGGCTGCCCCTCTTCTCCTCACTCTCCTTTCCCTAACATGGACCTTAGGAGTATAGAAGGGAATCTGTCTAGTCAAAAAGAGAGATGGAAAATTGTCACAGCTTGCATTTGGTGGATGGACAAAGTGGAAAGAAAAGACCAGAGATGCTTTGAAGACAAGGAAGTTCTATACCAAGGATGAAAAGGAACTGTCTAGTTTTGTACTATTTTTGGTGTAAATAGGAACTTTCGGTGGATTATGAGTCTATTTTTGATGTCATAGATTACATATAGAATCTGAGTCTGTTGCATCTTTCCTTTTTGGAGCACTTGTAAATTTTGAGGTGGTTTCACAACTTGTGCAGTATACTTCTACAATTATATATGAAAACGTACCTCGTTTTAAAAATAAAAAATTTATACTTGACATTGAATTGTTGCAGTTTGATAAGAATCAGCCAGTGTTTTGTACAACGAAAGACGACAAAAGGCGATAAGGGGCGAGGCGAGCGGTTTTGAAGTGCTACGCCAATTTATACCAAAAAATTAAAATATTTAATTGCATAGATAAATAATCAAAATTTCCATAGCAATAATATATTAGCAAATACTTTAATTCAAAAATTGAAAATAGATAGTACATACTAAAAGTCTAGAACTTGAATGAGAAAAAGAAAAGCAAAAGTCAAAACAGTGAGAAAAAAACAGTATTAGAAGGAAACAGAGGAAGAAGAAATTTGAAGAAGAAAAGAAAAAGAAATTAGAAGAAGAAAAGAAGAAATATGTATTGGTTGGACTTTGGAGTTGCCGGAAAAGTCTCGCTAGTCGCCGGAGAAGTCTAGTCGAGTCGACTGGTTGGAGTCAGAGTCGTAGTCTGAGAGTGCAAATTTGGAAAGAATCCTAAAATTACCTATTACCTTTTAACTTTTAAAACCCTAAATTGGTTGCCTTTTTTAAGAAAATACAAAAGGCGACACCTTTCTCGCCTCTTGCCTTTGTCACCATGCCATCACCTTTTGAAGATCGCCTCGCCACAAAGCTAATAGGTGATGAAGGGTCGCCTTGCCTCACCTCTTGCCATTGGTGATGAGGCAATCACCTTTCACAACACTCAACCGCCTCAGGGACCCAAGAACATAATAATGAAAATCAAGGTTTGAAAGAAATGTCCGAAAGCTTAAAAGAGAATAAAATAGACAATTTTATTTTTTTGAAATTAAGAATTAATTGAATTCAAGAAAGTATTTCTTCAATTCAAGAACAAATCAAGACTTCAAGATAAGTCTAATTTTCGAAATTGACTCCTAATAAAACAATTAACCTAAACTAATCACATTTTTAGTAGAAAATTAACACAGAATACATTATGGATTCTGATTCTGACAGAATAACGAAGAAGAATCTTAAGCCTAAACCTATGAATAAAGTAATCTAAGATTTTGAAGAATTTAAACTCATCTCCTAAACGTGTAGACTTGAATGTTGAAGAAATCCAAGGTAGCCACTCACAAGAGCAAAAGAGAAAGTTATCCAATATTATTCATCATGAAAAATCTGTCTAATACAAAACAATGCACTGCTATTTATAGCCGAAATTGGTTAGAACAACTAAGCAATAATGAAATATGAAATAACTAGCTAATTAAAGAAATACTAGGATAACATTCCTAGCTACCTTGGAAAGCATTAAAGATAGTCGTAACTATTTAGGAAAATATTCCATAACAAACTAGGAAACAAATTAGGAAACTTTTGCCCTTTCTCTCTAAGTTTGGGCGCCAAGTAGGAGGCGTTCCTTAGCTGATTTAGGCGCCCATCTTCATGCTTATTGGGAAGCAAGTCATCCCATCTTAAGGGCTAAAAACGTGGCTCAATGTAAGGTTTCTTTGTGTGCAAGTTTTACACATTTTAGCTGCCTAAATTTGTCCAGAAGTGGACAGATTTGACTCATATTAAGAAGTGGAATCATGGGCTCATAAACCCCTGAACCACTTAGGTAGACGAACTGTGTCTTCTGTGCTCGGATTTCAGGTGCTGGTTCTTAGGCTAATTTGTTGCTTAAATTTTATAACAAAGTTCATTAGTGTCATCTTTGCAGACCCTTTGATGGTTGAAAGTAATGGTTCCTTGATCCAGCATTGTCTCCTGCTTCTCACTTATTCTCATACTTTTACCTCACATATATTTACTTAAATAGCATTGTACGATGATGATGACTCAAGTGCTATTCTCATTCTAAGTGTATTCACAATGTGATGAACAGACAGAAGAAAAGGAAGAATCCATCTGGGCTTCTGCTCTCAGCTGTTTACTATATTTTGTCTGTGATAGAGGCAGAATAAGGAGGAGCAGACTTAAAGGTCTTGACATAAGGGTGAGTCTATACCTTGGCTTGTTATTATTGACACATCTTATTCACTTTATTTTTCATGGAGAATATTTCAACTACTTGGTTTTATATAAGTATAGTAAAGGGAACAATGTGATTGGACTTCCATAAAATTCCGGAAAGTAGAGAAATGTGTTTGTAGTGGGGGACTTAACTTCTTGATTTGGCAGTTCCAACTAAACATATAAAAAGGAAATAGATATCTGATATGACTGATAAATGAAGTTTATCAATTTCATTTATTATTTATCAATGAACATTATGAGGGACAGACACATTATCCACCTAGTTTCATATCTGGTAGCAATGTATTTCTTGGTTATCCAAAAAAAAAAAGAAAGGAAAAGAATATTGGTAAATGAAGTAGATTTTTGAAAAAGAAAGTAATTACTCCCTGCATTTCAATTTAACTGGCATAGTTTGACTTGGAGTGGAGTTTTAAGAAATAAAGGCTTTTGAATTTGTGGTATTAACTAGGCCACAAAATTTCTGCACTCCTGCCATTAAAGTTAAAATTAAATTGTTCTAAATACAAAGAGGTGCCATTCTGTTCGAAACGGACTAATAAGGAAATAGTGCCACATAAAATAGAATGGAGGAAGTATTAGACAAATAAAAGTATTGAGAATGGAATTTATACAAATAAAGATATTATTCGGTGGTACTGGTAAACTGAAGAGCTTATAAGTACATGAAAATGAAGATAGGTTGGATGCATTTTATTTTATTGTATTTTGTCCTTAATGACTTAGGTTCTGCCCTACTTGTTTCAATTTGTTTCTTAATCTTCTTCAAAATTGTAAATATGAGTGTCAACACCCAGTGTTATAATTTGTTATCCCTAAATGAATGTCCATATGACCAATGAAGTGATCGTTGTGCATCTAATATTAGTCTTTCTCACATGTATAGCACTTCTGTTTCTATGTTAATGTTAATCTCAAAAGTGCTTGATGATTGTTCCAACTTTTCTCTTAATACTCTTGCAGGTTGTTCAGGTACTTATATGTGTTAGCAGGATGAATTCTTGGGCTGAAATAGTTCACAGCAAACTTATTGGCATGCTAACAAACATGTTTTATGAGATTCCGGAAATATCTAATAAAGCTCTTTCAGCTACCCCTGAATTTCTTATTCAGCAGGTTGATCTGACGGGAGGAATTGAATTCATATTTGTAGAGGTATTGCCCTATCCCTGGTTATAATTCATGTAAAGTTGTCTGAGAGCCCATCATGTGGGAGTACCTTTTGCTTTGCATTTTGTACCTATTGTTAGGAATTAAAATTGTAGTGGGAGTCCATCAAATGGGAATAACTTTTGCATGGCATTTTGTGCCTAGTGTATATTTTGAGGGGTCGTTTGGTTGAGAGAAGTATTAAAAATACCTCTAAACTTGGTGCGAATTATTAGATTCATCCTCGAACTATTGACATCCTTAAAAACACCCGTTTACTTAACTAACTAAACTTAAATATACCACTATCTTGCAACATGAGTGAAATACACCCCCTAGATTCTCATCAAATTTATGGGTGTTTTCACACTTCTCTCGGCTTTTTATTAAGAGCCCCATACTCCTTCAAGAGTTTGAGACCACTTTTATTTTTTTTGGACAAAAGTACTGTTGTATTCCTCAAACATTAAAGGATGCTGGTCACCTTCAAAAACTTTTTACAAGAAGATAAAATAGAGTCTAGATTTACAAAGCTCCTAAGAAATCGACAAATTCATCCATTTCCTCTGTATAGTTCTCCTTACACCAAAAAAATAATGTGACTAGACAACTCCATTTTACAACATGAATGAACTTAACTTTGTCTTCAAAACATCTCCCATTTCTTTCTTCCCACACTGACCACCAAATGCAGGAAGGTATCATCCTCCACCACTTCTTCTGGCTTTTGCTGACACCATGAATGAACTTAACTTTGTCTTCAAAACATCTCCCATTTCTTTCTTCCCACACTGACCACCTAATGCAGGAAGGTATCATCCGCCACCACTTTTTCTAGCTTTTGCTGCCACCTCTTCTGATCCAACAACTCAACAGGTCAGCTGTGTGCTCAGGCATTGTCCACTCTATTTTGGTGAGAGTAAAGAATAGGTGCCATAGTTGAGCAGTAAATTTGCAATGCAGGAACAAATGGTTATTTGTTTTCCCAATTTCATTGCACAAAAAACATCTAGGTACAAGTATCCTTCCCTTTTTTTGGAGAACTTCTTGAGTGAGACAAGCCCTTCTGACCACCAACTAAGTGAAACATTTGATTTTAGTAGGGGCCTTAATCTTCCATAAGGACTTCCAGAGCTTTGAGACTTCCCCATGTGTTGAGCAGCTGTATTCCTTCTTGTAAAGTCTGTTCACCGAGAGGATGCCATCTTCTGTGTATTTCCATCTCAAAGAATCTGGATCAGAAGTTGTGCCAGTGAAGACCCCTATTACATTCAGCATGTTTGCCACCCTCTCCACTTCCCGGTAGTTAAGGTGTCTTCTAAATGTTAGATTCCAACCTTGGGGAGACCAACATTCCCCCACTGTAGCTTCAGGATTGTAGCTTAATAGCATTAAATCAGGGAAGGATTCCTGCAGAGTGGATTGGCCTATCCAGAGATCTTTCCAGAAGAGAGTTCTGAGCCCATTTCCAACTCTGATTCTGGTATTTTCTTGCATTTTTGTCCATGTTGATCTGATAGCTCTCCACACACTAACACCATAAGTACTGTTGACCTCATTGGTCATTGACTTTCTTGACCATACTTGTGAGAGATGACCTGTTTCCAGAGTGAAGCTTCTTCCTCACTAAACCTCCATAACCACTTCATGAGAAGGCACTGATTATGTAGTTTTAGGTTTCTGATGGCTAGTCCTCACTGGTTTTTGCTCAATTGAGTTTCTTCCCACTTCACTAAACTGTATCCCCCACCCTTCTTGTTTCCTTTCCATAGAAAATTCCTTCTTAGCCTGTTTAATTTCTTAGATACACCGGAAGTGATAGGAAACAATGACATCACGTAGGTGGGAAGGGAGTCTAAGACAGTTTATAAGAGTGACTCTTCCTCCAAGTAATATGTACTGAGCTTTCCATTGAGATAATTTTTTCTGTCTTCTCTATGATGTTATCCCAAATATCTAGATCACCGTGTTTGTTACCAAGGGGAATGCCAAGGTAAACAGTTGGGAGTTTGTCCACCCCACAACCTAAGATGCCAGCCAGAGTCTGAATGTGGTTTTCCTCTTTGATGGGAAATAAATTGCTTTTACTCCAGTTTACCTTCAACCCAGGTATAGTTTTAAAACAGTCAACATCACTCTGATATGCCAGACAGACCTGCTCTTCTATTGGTTCACAAAAAAATATAGTGTCATCTGCATTGTCTTCCAAATCACCCATACCATGGCTATTAAGCTTGAAACAGCTTATCCAATTCTTCTGTAGAGCTGTTCTAACCATACTGCTGAGTCCTTCCATGGCTAGGTTAAAGAGGAAAGGGGAGAGGGGGTCTCCTTGTCTAAGACCCCTTTCGGAGGGAAAAATCCAACAGGTTCTCCACTTACCAGAATGGAGAACCCAACAGTTTTAATGCAGAAGCTTATCCACTTTTGCCATCTATTTCCAAAACCTAACATCTCCTCTGGTTCTTGTGTCTACACATTCGTTTGCTATCAGTGCTGCATCCATTATTTGTCTTCCCTTGATGAATGCCATTTGATGTCTGTTGACCGAATTCCCTATCACCTTTTTCATTCTCTCGAATTCCCTATCACCTTTTTCATTCTCTCAGATAAGGCTTTGGCCAAGCTGCTCCTGCTTTCTTCGGAATGAGGACCACATAAGTGGCATTCAGACTTCTTTCGAAAACTTGGTGGTCATAAAAATACTGCATGATTCCCATGATATCACCCTTGATCAACTCCCAAAAGGTGAGGTAGAAGTTAATTGGGAAACCAAGGGGCCTTATCAATAGCACATGACTTGATACTCTCTAAGATTTCCTCTTCTTCAAAATTCCTTTGCAGCCATGTCTGATCTTCTGTTGAGATGATTGGTGCATCTTGGAGATTGAAATCAGGTCTCCAGTGCTCAGTCTCTTAGTACATGTTCTGGTAGAAAGTTTGAGCAGCATCCTTGATGACTTCTGAATCACTGATAGTGAGACCCCCTACTTGTAAGAATTCTATGGAGTTGTATCTCTTGTGGGCATTGGCCATTCTATGAACAAAATTGGTATTTTTATCACCTTGTTTTAGCCATTTAACTCTTGATCTTTGTGTCCAAGCTATCTCCTCTCTCTTCGCAACCTCCTCGAACTCCATAGCTAGATGTGATTTTTGCAAAAGCTCATCATCAGATAGGGCCCTTCGGTCTTGAAGAGTTTCCCAGGAGCTGATCTGTAAAAGGATCCCCTCTTTCTTTTTCTTCCAGTTCAATCTGTGGCTTTTGCTCCATTGTGTTAGCTCTTTTTTAAGGAGCTTGAGCTTGTTTGCCAAATTGTAAGATGGTCTTCCTGTATTTGGAAAAGAGTTCCACCATTCCTTCACCCTTTCTCTGAATCCCTCAACTTCTAGCCACCAATTTTCGAATTTGAAATAGGATTTTTTGAACTCCCAGTCACCACAAGATGGTAGAATTGGGTTGTGATCAGAACCCAGTCTTGGGAGCAATGTTTGCTTAAACTGAGAGAATCGGTCTTCCCATTCAGGAGAGTAAAGGAATCTATCGATTCTGGATGCAATATTCTGGCTTTCCCCTCTTCTCCAAGTGTAAGACCCTCCAGATAAAGGAGGGTCTACCAATTCTAAGTCGTTGATGCAATCAGAAAATTCAGCCATCTGGAGTGTATATAAGTTTAGTTAGTCGAGTAGAGGGGTGTTTTTAAGGCTGTCAATACTTTGGAGACGAAACTAATAATTTGCGTCAAGTTTAGGAGTGTTTTCAATACTTATTTCTTTTGGTTTGAACACACGTGTTTGGATAAGTTATGCTAGGATAAATTATTCTGGAATTAGTTATTTTGAGATTATTTCTTATATTGATTGTTTGGTTTGTCATATTCAAAATAATATGCATTGCATAATTTCTAAGAATAAGTTGTTTGTTTAAAAAAAAACACCCTCCACCTTATTTTACTTTTTTATATTATCCTTGCAAGCTTTAGTTTTTCATTCTTAAAAATAAATTTCCATCTTATTTTAGCTTAAGTATATTTATGTGTGCATTCCCATATGATTGTGTGGTGTGTTTTTTAAAAATAAAACTTTCATCTTATTTAGCTTAAAATAAAAATTCCATCTTATTTAGCTTAAAAATAAAACTTCCATCTTATTTAGCTTAAAAAGAAAAATTTCATCTGACCCTTGGGGGTGGCCCAGTGGTTTGGGCTTGGGACTTCCATGTTGGAGGTCTCAAGTTCGAAATCCCTTGCCAGTGAAAGCAAGGGGTTTGCCTTCTGGGTCGAACTCGTCGCACCGGGCTTGCCTAGTGCGGGTTACCCTCTCCTATGTGGTTTGCGAGCTATTGCATAGGTGCGGGGGGTTTTACCCTGTGCTCACCCAAAGGGTAGTGGCTGCCGGTTTCCCTTGTCATCAAAAAAATAAATAAAAATCCATCCTATTTAGCTTAAAAATAAAACTTCCATTTTAAGTTTGTTTAAGTAAAAGATATTTAATGTTTATGTCACTTCATATAAGTACATATTGCTCCTATATTGTAAAATATTAAAGTTATGTTCATTTTAGTTGATATATAAAATACAAATTTTCAAGTGACTAAAAACTATTTAATTAAAAGTATGTAATTCAGCAATGGAGTCAACATTTTAAGAGAAATCAAAATATAAATACACATAAGAATTAGTCAAATAAATTCAACATGTAATATATACACAAATAAAAATTATATTTATATATTGTATTTTTTTAATGGAGATATATTACCATAAAAATAACGAGTAGTGAAGATTGTGAATGTTATTATAAATGATATAAAATTATGTGAATATACATGGATGTAAAAGTAATGTATAAAAGAGGGTTTAAGGGGTGTACTTTTGTCATTTTACAGGATAACTCATCCCGGTATTACTATTCCACCCACAAGTAGGGATAACTTATCCCTGTACTAATTATCAATCCAGAGATTAGTTATCCTAGATTAGTTATCCTGGGCTTTGTAACCAAACAAAGAATTAAGGAGTACTAAAAACTTATCCCAAGATTATCTTCCCTTATCCATCACACCAAATGACCCCCAAGTGTATATTGTTTCTGGTACAAGCTAAACTTTGGGTCAAACTGTCTGTAGAAGCTTTCTTTGTATCTGAGCAGGAGGATTATCAATGCTTCCGGTTTATGTGCTATTAGTTATTCTAAAATGTGCAGAATATCTGAAGAGATTTCATGTGATTAGCTGGAATAGTCTTGGGGGCTGGGGAGGGGGAGTTTTATTTTTTTAGTTAAAAGTTGAAGCAGGAAAATGATTTTTACACCATGCAGTGTCTGAAACATTCCATTGTTTCATAAGCTGTTAGCAAAAACTATTCTGGTCTACTTGCAATCTCATTTGTGATTACTTGTATGTAGCACAAAGAGAAAGGTTTTGCTTAAAAGTAAGTTCTTTCTACCAATGCAGTTAGTGCTTTCTAACTCAAGGGAGGAAAGAAGGAATCTGTACCTGGTGCTTTTTGATTATGCTTTGCATCAAATAAATGAGTCATGCATAGCTAGTGGAACATCAGACTACAGTGATGATGAAGTCCAACCTGTCGCTATGCTGCTTATGCTCGCAGATGCACCTGAAGCTTTGCATATATCAGTAAAGCTTGGATTGGAAGGCATCTTGGAGCTTCTCCAACGCCCAATATCTAGTGCATTGTCCAAATATCCAAATTCTGACCGACTTTCAATGGTAATGCTAACTTCATTTCTTGCTTAATTTCATTGGCCATCAGATATGATAGTGTGTCATGTAAAAACATCTGAGAAAGCTTATCCAATCGCGCTTCTTTGTGATAACTTGTAAAATGATTGATGCTTCTCATTATATGCTGTTTCAATGAACAGTAATTTGGTTGTGCTTCTTGGTGACTAATCAACATAGTTAATAGCCTAAAATTAAAAGGGCCTAAAATACCCTTATACTATTAGAATTGGTACAAAACTACCATCCGTTGACCTATTGGCCACGAAATACCCTCATTGTCAACCTTTGTGGCCCTTTATTACCCTTATCACAAACGGATCCGTTATTTAGATTAATTAGCCTTCTCATTTAATATGTGACACATTCTGATGTGTTAGGAAAAAAACAATTATCCAAACTAATTTAACCCAACCCAAACGCGGCAAAATAATTGTAGGTAGTGGAGTGTTACCTTGCTTTTTGAGGGTTTAGGCTTGTTGGTATCTGTCGTTGTAGCCGTATTCTTGCAGTTCTTGCTTTAGCTTTGATATCTAACATCATCTGTTTATTGTGTTTCACTATTTTTGTTGTTCTTATTCCTTTCTTGTAGGCTTTGCGTTGCTTCTCTTATTAGTTGTTATATTTGCATCTTTATACCTGCATTTACTGCACTTGAGCCGAGGATCTTTAGGAAACAACCTCTCTACCTCCACGGGTAGTGGTAACTCCTGCGTACATTCTATCCTCCCCATACCCCACTCGTGAGATTTCACCGAGTATGTTGTTGTAGATTAGTAGTCCTAGGTTAAAACTACAACAACCATAATGTCATTAAACAAGAAAATTCTTTACATTGCTTCAAACCACAAAATATAAACCACTGCTATTAGATTTCATTAACCCACAAATTTGGGAGAGATTAACGGAAGGACAAGTGGCTGAGCAATGTTATGGATGCCCCTACTTTTCCAGAAAAACAAAACTAAAGCGCAAGAACTTAAATTTAAATGATATTCTTCCCAACTAACAGAAAGCTTATTAAAAGTTTGCTAGACAATTTCTTTTTGTCCGTAATCATCCTTAATTGAAAAGAAAAAATTATATGTGCAGGATCAATGGAATCTAATGGCATTAGGTCGATTGATGAAATGTAAAGATAATTTTAGGTTTGAAGCAGGTTTAATTGTGTTTTTTTTTGGTGCAAAGTAACCACATTTTTGATGTGATGGAATTTCATGGCATTTGGTGATTTGAAGGAATCTTATGACATTTGGTGATTTGATAAAATGTAAAGATACTGTATTTCGAATATAGTGAATTTTTTTGTTTTTATGATATCATGGTTCTTGTATCTTTACCTAGAACTTCTAATTTAGATTGTACGAAAATGGCATGTTAAGTTGCTTAAAAATGGGTTAGAAAATTCACTACAATTTAACCATGTTGCTTCATAAATGCAAACTTCACAAATTGTTGCATAATTGCAGTTAAGAACTAAATTGGACCGTATATGCCCTTATACCATGCATGTAATCAATATGCCCTCGGTTAAGTTGTGTGAAATAAGTGCATTTTTGGCCGAACAAAGTAACAACAGGGGAGCATAATTGGGCCAAACTATTAAGGGAGGACAAATATGGTGAATATCACACACTTTAGGTGCATTTTTGACCCTTTTCTGTAGCAAACAGCCATAACAACATTCCATATCTTTTGTTTGAACTTCTTAATGCTCATGCTAAATGGAGCCAATAAAATAGACATAATTTCAAGGCATAAATGAAAAGCTCTTTGTATTGTGAGGCATATCAGAATCTGTCATTTTCCTTGCACCTGTGTGTAATTTTTTTTTTTTGGACTTAACAAAGAAATGAAGGCTGTTATAACTATTGTCTTCTGTATGAGTTTGTATATACCTACATAGTGCTCCTTGCTTCCATTCACGATAATTGTACAGACTTTTGAAATGAATTATCTCTTCTTTCTTGTGGTAGTCTGACCTTTATTTCATTTGCAGCTCTTGGGGAAAATTGTCGAGAATTTTGAGATACTTATAAAGTCATTTACTCATCTTGATAAGGAATTCGCTCATATGAGGCAGATAACTAAATCATGCAAATCCCTGGAAAGTATTGATGGAGCTTATGGTAACAGTTTTGGCATGAAAGCGAAGCTATCTTGGGCAACCTTACATTCTCTTCTTCATTCTGAAAGAACTCAGTGTCGTCACAATGGTTATCTATGGTTGGGGGATTTGATCATCACAGAGATTGTCGAGGAAGGGGATGCTAGTATATGGTCAAGCATCAGAAGCTTGCAGGAGAAAATTTCTCGAGCCAGTGTTATTGACTATTCACCTGATTTAGATGTCCCATTATCCATATGGCTCATGTGTGGGCTAATAAAATCGAAAAACAACCTCATTAGATGGGGCTTTTTATATGTTTTGGAGAGACTTCTTATGCGCTGCAAGTTTTTATTAGATGAAAGTGAAGTCCAACACGCAATTAGTGGTGAAATGGTTGGAGATCTGCATAATAAAAGTCGTCTCGAGAAAGCAAATGCAGTCATTGATATCATGAACAGTGCCTTGTCCCTGATGGCCCAGATAAATGAAACCGACCGCATGAATATATTAAAGGTGATTTCTTCTGTCCTTTTCTGGTTAAAAAAGAGAAGAAAATAAAGGGAGGAGGAAAGAAAGAGGAAAGTAATTCAATCTTGAAATGCTTCAGACATGGTGGTCCTAATAGGATATAAATTGTAGACCTTGAGTAAGATGACAATTGCACCTTTATGCCTTGTTATTTGACCTTTAGAGGTGTATGTGTTTGAATTATATTTGCATCCTGTAATGATTTTTCAGTTTTCTCTGTTGAAGAGAGCAATAGGCATACTTCTTTTGAAACAGAGAGAGCAATAATCATACTTATTTAGGAAGGATAAATATTTTGTTCCCATCACTTGAAAATAGAAAATTAAACCTTATTCACAACAGTACTTTGGATAACTATGGTCTATGGACTTTCAGTGTCATGATATTACCATTGCAAGTCCCACCTATTTTGTCTGTTGTTTAGGGGTTGCACTCCCCATAGGGTGATCATCTTACATAATGCCAACTTACTTATCAATCAAGATACAAGGGATGGTTAGTGGATACTACTGTTAAAGTATTTTACCACAAGTAGTTGTATCTTCCTGCTGCTTTTTACCTGTGTCATTAATAGTCAGTATCAGCGTCTAACTTCAATATTGCTGTTAATCTTTTCAACAGATGTGTGAAATTCTTTTTTCTCAACTGTGCCTAAAAGTCCCCCCTTCAATGGTGACATCTATGGATGATCCTACAATCTGTATCAAAGATGTTAGCTGGAATAAGAAGCTTGGTCCAGGAGAAAGCTTACCTCGACAGGAGAGCTTTGGCTGGGAGGAACACATTGAAGATACTAACCACAAACTCAAAAGAAACAAGGATCCTCCAAAACCAGAAACTGCATCCATGGCGGCGCTGCTTCTCCATGGACAGGCTATTGTTCCCATGCAATTGGTTGCACGTGTTCCTGCTGCTTTATTTTATTGGCCTCTAATCCAACTTGCTGGTGCCGCAACTGATAATATTGCATTAGGCGTTTCTGTTGGCAGCAAAGGAAGAGGAAATGTTCCTGGTTCCACCTCTGATATACGAGCCACTCTTCTCCTGCTTTTAATTGGTAAATGCACAGCAGATCCTGCAGCTTTTAAAGAAGTTGGTGGGGAGGAATTCTTTAGGTGATTACTAGATATGTTTTCTCTCCAATAAAGTATATTTTAGTTAATTTAGAAGTTCATAATCAATTCTGCACATATGGTTATTTTGCAGAGAGTTGTTGGATGATACAGACTCAAGAGTGGCATATTACTCTTCAATGTTTCTTCTGAAGGCAAGTTTCATGTTGCTTTCCTGATCTTTGGCAATGATGCTCCCACTATAATATTAATTAATCTGAAATTGGCATTTTGCAGAGGATGATGACAGAAGAACCGGAAAATTACCAACGCATGCTGCATAACCTTGTTTCTAGAGCTCAGCAGGTGTGGTCCCCTCTTTTTTGTAACGTTTTTGTTAGAAAATTGATGGGACTGGTGTGACGATAAACAGTTACTATGTGTTGTTTGTTCTCTACAAAAGTTTGTCTGCATGATGATAAATACCAGTTTCTTTTAAGAGTTTGTTTCCAGAGCTTCATCATGACATATTCTGGTTCTATCATTGGTGGTGAAATACATTCTGTAGTTGCATCCACTGGCAAACTCCAACATTGTCTTGAATTGCTGGTTCTTGATGTCACTTGGACCATGTTATTTCTGGTAGCTGGTATCTCTGTGTTTGCTGTTTGGTTGCTTTCCCCACTAGACATTCTTACAGTGAAGTATCCCTGAAATGCTGAGATGCCTGGGTTAGACACTTGTGTCTGCTCTATGAAACATGACTGTGTCGGCAAGATTGCTGACTTAATGTGTCATGATTCGTAGGGCCATTTCATAAGAAGCAGCAATTTTCAGCTAAATCTGTTAAACTGTCATATATTGGTATACTAACTAAAAGAAAATGGTAGGTTGCATGGACAGCTAATCTATTTCTATTGAGATTTAGTTGTCAAAATTGGTATGTTATATTCATTTGCAAAAGCTTTCCTCATGATAATATCATTTCATTATTAGATCAACCCTGGGCAGTGCTGGATCATGGAAAATCCATAGGCTTTATGATTTTACAGATATAGGGTTGGAATTGTCATAACTGATTCCCATTTGGGTTTATGCTGTTCTTTGCAGAGCAACAATGAAAAACTCCTGGAGAATCCTTACCTTCAAATGCGGGGGTTACTTCATCTGTCAAATGAATGACATAAGCTCTACTTTATGCAATCACTATTTGAAGAATCTTGATGTTCACTGCTTCTGACAAGCATGGAGCCCAACTGCAGGGAAATGC
Source organism: Solanum chiquidenum (assembly GCA_029582725.1). Taxonomy (NCBI): domain Eukaryota; kingdom Viridiplantae; phylum Streptophyta; class Magnoliopsida; order Solanales; family Solanaceae; genus Solanum; species Solanum chiquidenum. The sequence continues at coordinate 15,829 of JAJOOS010030847.1, forward strand.
ATTCCATGTTGCGAGCCCAAGGAAGGATATCATCATGAAATGGTTGTAAGTGTGCAGTTCTGTGGGTATTTAACGAAAGAATAGTACTCTCCGAAACATGGATGCCAAGTTGCTGTATGGGGTTGGCTCGGTTGTTTATGCTTCAGCAGCTTCTCTTATGCCATCTCATGGAGTTCCTCTGACGTGCAATGATGGAACTTTGTTTCCATTAGTTTTATTGGCATTCTTTTCATGGATGTGAGATCTTCCGATGGTATTTTGAACTTGCGGTGTTCATCAGATGATTACGGCAAGCCAAATATGTCCAGAATTAGCTAGCACATGGAAACCTGAGGATACAGTTTGACCTTATTGTTGGTGTGTCAGATTGGGTTACTGAACGATCTTCAGGTATTAAATCTATCTTCTTACGACATTGACTTTTAAGTGTAAATGTCTCACCACAGAAATATTGAGTGAACTCAACACACTCTCTTAGTCTTTTGTGAGTTAATTTTTTCAGGAGTTTTGCTTCCTGTGGATAAATGCATTCTTAGCTTGTGAGAAAAGATTATCTTGTTCTTGCTCTATTTATTCACACCGCACCTGACTATTGCTATTTTTGCTTTTCATTTTCATTTGAAAGCAGGTGCTGGTTCGAACAACTTCAATATCAGAAGAACTTTTGTACAGGATGAATATCCAATTTGCATCCATCTTTTTGCCTTTATTTGGGAATGGTGCTTTATGGAGTTTATAAATTCATCTAGGTCTTCCATGCATCATGGATGACAATTTTTCGTGGATTATAATCTGGATCCGGCATGCATGTAGGAGAATCACAAAGCTTGTCCGATTTTCAGGTTTACAATGTTTAATGAGATCAAACATGTCTGGGTAAATATTCTTATTCTTTTATTTTATTTATAATAGATTTGTACATGTGTGCAATTTTCTTTTTCCTTTCTGGGTCCTCAAAAGGAAATAATAGATCCTTGGTGGGGAACCATCTTTTTGATAGATGTAAAAGAGATGCTGACTGAATATCCATTTAACATGTAAAATATTAGACAATGCAAAGTCCTTTTATTTGATTTTTCCATCGAACTGTAAGTAGGGGAAAATTTTAGTTTGTGCAATTTTCTTGCAATGATTCTCCGGTTTATGCATCAACTTTGTATAAATGGGTTGTTATTTTATTCAAATTTTTGTTGTGAAAAAAAACATCAAACTGGTTTACTACGTCAATGCTGTTGGAATATTGATATAAACTAAGCAATTTACTGTATCAAAAATCTAATATAGACAATGCAGAGTCGCAGATTTTAATACTTGCAAATATTATAGACAACATATAACCACAAGTTTTAAGAGAAAATGGTCTAAAACCCTCCAACCTATACCCGAAATTCCAACTACACACTCCAACTTTACGGGAGTCCTATCACCCACCTGAATTGTTTAAAACTGTAATAATTACACCCCTAAAA